>JAOWBP010054063.1:0-10229 GCA_028571105.1 Tragopan temminckii
TTAGGTTGGATGTCAGGGGGAAGTTCTTTACTGTGAGAGTGGTGAGGTACTGGAACAGGCTGCCCAGAGAGGTTGTGGATGCCCCATCCTTGGAAGTGTTCAAGGCCAGGTTGGAGGGAGCCCTGGGCAGCCTGGTCTAGTATTAAATGGGGAGGTTGGTGCTTCTGCCTGCGGTGGGGCGGTTGGAGATTCATGATCCTTGAGGTCTCTTCCAACTTGGGCCATTCTGTGATTCTGAGTGCAGCTCCTTCTTCTGGTACCCACTGAATTCTGGAGGTAGAAGAGGAAGGGAAGGAGTACAGAGCTCCTTCCCTCTGCTATTCTTCTGGATGAGGATCCTGATCCACTGATCTCTTTTCCTTCTGGGGACTGCCTATTATTTAAGCACAGTCTGTATGCAGGAGAAGGGTGACTTCTTATTCAAATAATGGTTATATTCATAGTCTTTATTCTCCTTCTGGTCTGAGCCACTCAGTTGCTAATGCCTTTTCAATCTCCTAGGTTCTCTTCCTCGGTGGAAAGCAGTATTTTAAATTGAAAATCGATATTGAGCCTACAAGAGATTTTGAAAAAAGAGCTATAACTGACTCAAATTTTATTATTGCTGAAGTTAATAATAGTATTTGAAGTCTCTCTTTTAATGTTTTGTCTGTATCAGGATTTATCAGCTTCTTACAGTGAATAATCAGACTATTTTTCTTTTTTGTGCTCATATACTGCAGTTCACTGCCTTGTCTGTGATGCTTCAGTTTCTTAGCTGAATATTAATATGCTCATTATTTGTGTTAACATCAGTTACCAAGTTAAGAAATGAAACTTACTGGCTAATTACATTCATCTTCAGAAATGGGGATTTGAGATTTGAAACACAGACACTGATACAGGAAAAATAATTTGTTTTTGTTAGAACTGGAAATCCTTTCAAGTTCTGTGCAGTTGTACTGCTTGACCTTCTTCAGATGACTCTTGTCAAAATGCCCCAAATTTTAATATAGGTATGCTTTGCATTCCTTTTATTCAGTCTAACACTAACCCTGGTCATTAAGAAATGGTGTCTGTGAGAGTAAATTCATTTTGCATTCTATCCATTATCTTATGGGCTAACAATACTACAATATTCAAGAAAGTATGCAGGATGACAGATGCCTGAGGATGCTTTTCCAAAGTTGGACATCCTTTATTCGCACCTTGAATGCCTATGACTTTCTAGCTCTTTAAAAAGCAGGCTTTGATCTCTCTGAAACAAAAACGTAGACATTCTCAGGTGAAAGTGGGATTCCAGGAGAGGTCTTATAAAACATGAGGTTTTGTGCTATATGTACTAAAATGAGAACTACAAGGGCTGCTCTGAAAGTGATGCCTCCTATTTTATTCTGTTGGCCCATGACATCAGAGGTGGATGTTGGTAGTATGGCAGTAGAGGTTGAACCTTCCCACCAACATTCTGTCACATGTTGTTGCTGTGTGACAGATGGCAGCAGAGAGGTGGTCTGACCAAATAGTGACCGACGTGAAAGTGTGGATGAAGCAAAGGTGTGTTCATTCAGTTTCTGCATGCAGAAAAATATGGCACCCACTGAGATTCATCAGTGCTCACTGAATGTTCATGGAGCACAAACAGTGGACGTGAGCACAGTGAGGCAGTGGGTGGTATGTTTCAGCAGCATCAACAACAGGTCACCTCCACTGGTGCCAATTTTTATGAGTGCAGCATGCAGGTTCTTTTTCATTGCTGGTGAAAATGCAGAGCTAATGGTGGTGACTGTTGAAAAATAGTGTTTTGTAGCTAAGAATTTGCTTTATCAAATATAGTTATTGTTCTCCTTGTAGCTGCTGTAGATTCCATGGAAATAAATAGGAGGCAGTACTTTTGGAGGGGCCTATGCATTATTAGAATGTAAAGTAATTTGCTTGTGTATATGCTTAGCAGTAAAAAATTTCTGTCCCTATTAGAAAACAGTGGTTACTTTGCAGAAGTTTGACTTCTGCAAGATTACCAAGTTCTCCTGGTAATCTGAACCGAGTGTTACTCTGATTACATTACACTCTCTGGAATAATGAATGATAATGCAGTAAACAGTTTTCTTTATAATTTGTTAATCTATATCTGATCCAGTGGACAAATATGCTTCCCAGGCTTCCAAGTGAAGGGCGTGCTGATGACTGAGCTGGCTGTTCACACGCTGGTCAGAGCCTGCCAAGCTAGGCTAGGGAGCAGAAGCTAATGGCTGTAGGATGCTAGAGTGGCTTTTGTGGTTGGGTTGAATGGTGGGGTGCAAGCAAAGTTAAAACACAACAGTCCCACTGGCTGATTTTGCACATAACCTATTTCTGAACTTCCTTATATGCATACCCTGACCCGCACCAAGCAGAGTAGATCTTCAGAGTAAGACTCCTGCCATGCAGTCAAAGGAGGGGAATTAAAAAATCCATCTTGTCTGCTGGATATAGCCAGTAAGAGTCAGTGTTGGCATGGCTGTCATCAGTGCTTGACTTCCATGCTGGGAATTACCCTTTTCAGTTTTTATCTTATTGTCTGTATAAGGATTTTACTGCTTGTGCACAGGATTTGCTAAAAGGCTTTTGCTGATAGGATTGAAAACAATATTGGAATTCAGTGCTCTAATAAGGAAGTTGAAGGGACTTATAAGCCAAATGAACTAGCTTTCAAAGAGTTTTGATATAACTGAAATAACCAAGTGCCTGTTCAGCTTAAGTGTGGATAATTACTACTTCCTAGTTAGAACAGGTGTTCGCTTTTAAGTCTGATCTCTGCTTTTCTTATGTGTCTCACTCTGTAGTTACCTACATTTGTATGGGCTTACTTTGGCTGTTTCCAGTAAATGCACTTGAGCTGCAATAGAAATGTTGACTTATTTTAAAATCTGACTATCAGCTGTGTGTTGAAATTTGGTACATAATGAGAATCTTACCATTTCAAATACTGTGTACACTTTGCTTTTTAAATACTACTCAGCAGTTGGGCTGGACTAGATACTTATTAAAACTATTTTTTTCCCTGTTACTTACAAAAAACATTGAGATATGAAGGTGATCGATCCTCAATGAAAAAGATTTCACCATGCATGTTTTATGATCTGCTGGCGTTAGTGTTGACATCATTTAGAAAACCAAATATTATTTCTAAGGGTGTCCCATACATCCCAAATTGTCAGATTTCTTTTTTTGAACAACGGTGACTAAAGACGTTTTCCACATCAGCGCAGCATTCATGAGAAATAGCACGTGGCATTTCACAGCTATGGGCTGGACCGCAATCCTCTGACATCACAAAGCCTTCATAGTCTTTTTAAAACTTATTCGATGCACATTGTTCAGACTCTTATTCTGTAAAATCACTATGACATTCACTATGGTTTTGTGAGAGCGTATTAACAGAACCTTTTCAAAAACGAAAGTGATTTTAAAGCTGACACATAAAAAAAAATTGGCAGTGTCAGCAAGATGTTTGGTAATGCTACTGAACTGTGTGCATGGGGGACAGACGTAGGGCACAGCAGTTTAACTTAACTGTTCTCCAGGTGATGCATCTGGGTGTGATGTGCTGAATAGACAAATATGCTTGAGGTACAGAATCCAAACCCTCGCTTGCAGAGGAATGAGTATACAACACTGCAAATGCAAAATCAACTTATCCTGTTTAGGCCTACTAAGTGTTGTAAGTGCCACTTTCCTTTCACCTGGAGGTCTTATTCTATGTATATATGCTGTAGTTCAGTAACAAATTTCAAAAATTTTCCTTTAGAGTAACATTGTGGAAATAATTTGCTGAAGAAGGAACTTCAGCTTTACTCTGCTGCCCTGGTGCAGAATGCTACTGTTCTCACCAATGCTGGCTTTCAAAACAAAAACCAAAAAACTAAAAATTCACTATTTCTGTCCCTTGGTCCCTGGGAAGGAGAATAGAGAACTGAGCAGAAGTAGATGACTTTTGCTTTTTGAAGCTGTGGGAGTGCATATATTTAGTAGTCTTCCATCTTGCTCAGTACTCTGTTCAGATCTGTTTGCTAGTACAGAAGCATGTACAAGAAAAAGGGCATGGCTGTCGCTCTGTTTCCCATACGTTCAGTCTGAGGTAGTCCTTCATGTCACTGACATTTGAGCTGTGCACCCACATGCTAGCCCAAATCTATCGTTTGGCATGAAAATGGAGGAATTTCCTATTGTTTTCTCTTAAGAAATCAAAGTAGTTGTTTGCTGTCAAATATTAACTTCAATTTCAGAAAGGAAAAACACTTTTTAAATACATAAAGTGAGAATATCTCTTGCTTGACAAGGACAGCATGCTTATTAAAGTCAGTGAAGTGTGAGTAAGGCTAGCAGAGCTGAAACCTTCAATACAAAGAGCTGAAGAATCTGAAGTATTAAGACTGGAAATTTTTTTTGCACGTGTGCAAAGGCAGGTTGTTTGAAGTTAAAATAGTCTTGTTTACAGTGGCTAAGGGTGTAGAAGCAGGATCAGCTTTCTGATAAGGCTTTTTTTTTTTTTTTTTTTCCAGGTATGGTACACAAGGGGTAAGAGAAACAGGAGCAGTTTAATAACTGAAAGGAGAGAGAACAGTGAGCTGAGTACATTGTGCTGAAGGAACGATTTATGCAAAGAATTTTTTCTGTTATTTTTCGTGGTGTGTGGGCTTACACTGGAAGATCTTTCTGAGAGAAGGCAGGAGAATTCTGATAACTGGTAAGCATGCTAAACTTCAAATGAAAACGTTTGAACAACTTTACAGCAGCTGCTAGCAAGCTGCGTGGAATAAAAAATAGAATAAAATCCAGTGCTTCTTGAGAGGAGCCACTGTTTTTAGCATAAACTCTTGTTTTCTTCAAGTAGGTAGAAAGGAATTGGATATAAAGGTTATGGATTCTTCTATGATGCTCTATGAATTAATCTTTTATTTATTTATTTTCCAAACAGCAGCGGGTCAGTGATTACCCATCTGGGAGATGAGAGCAATCAATGCAAATATTACCTAAAAGTTCCCAGAAAATAAGGAACACCTTTAAAAAATTAAAGAGGAGACTCGGGAACTAAAATCTACCATTAATAAAATAAAAACTTCTCTAAGAGGAAGGTGTCTAATGGTTGATGTCTGCTGACTCACAGTGCTCTTATCACATGGGCATCTTCAGCGAGCCGCCACGCTGCTTTGTTGTGCCAAGCAGAATGGTTTCCCCGTGCGTTTGCTCTGTCATGGGTATTACCATATAGCAGTTTTTTTTTAAGCAGCTTTTATTACAGTCATACAGTACTCCCTATTTATAAAACAGTGGGCCATTGTAATCCCTAATGTTATTTGATAGACTGACTTTGATGTAGGCGTTTGGATATGGTTGGATATGGATATCATTTCAGTTTAGGCATTCGGATATGATTAATACCTTCAAATATTAAACCTTCATTTGTATAACGTTATTTTTTCAGAGATTAAGCCTGACTTTCTGTTCTTCATATTTACAAATAAAGGTCAGGATCAATACCTCTCAGCCACTGCTTTTTGTCTTTTGTTGGATATAACCATGTCTGCCATATGGAGTTTATGGACTAACAGGGAAAAGGACTACACAAACTGAGATTATCTGTCCTCATGTCTTAAAGATATCTTCCAACCCAAACCATTCTAGGAGTCTATGTATGTTTAAATAACGTTGCCTGTCTGCCCTGTTAACAAAGTGGCTGTTTTGCACATGAGACCAAAGATATTGAACTGAGGCAATGAAGCCACCAGTGTTTTATCATTGGCTTTGGAATACATTCTGTTGATGATAACATGAAAGACAGGCTAGTTTTATTTTAGATAGCATATTAGTTTGAGTAGAAAATGTGCATACTTGTCTACTAGATGTAAACAGTGAATTTTGGTACTGAAGATGATAGTTAATGCATATCTGGTATTGTAAGGTAACTCAATAGATTAAGGAAAAGTTTCTGACAGTAAATTGTCCTGTCCATTTTTATTCCTCCCCTCCATTAAAGTTCAGAGGGACTTGCATTTGTCTGTTGTCACAGAAATCAAATCTAGAAATGTATCAAGAGCCTCAGATCTTTTCTAAAGCTGAAGCTTTTGAAGTAACCCTTTGCAAATGGTTACTGTAACCTTGCTTATAACAGTGTAGGGCAGTACACAGGTCTCTGGCTGATTGTTCTGTAGGTGCATTGTCCAATAGCATCTGCAGCAGCTGTTGCCTTCCACAGTCTCAAGGAACCAGCATGTGATACAGCATTTTTTGCTGTGCTGGACCCTTTTCCACTGAGATTCTCCTTCTGTTCCTTTTTTTTCCCTGCTCCAGTGCTGTGTAGGATGAAAACAAGCTCTTTCTGTTATGAACATATGGAATAAATACTGAAAATATAGAATGAAAATACAGAATGGTCAACTGTTGTTTTATATGTATGTTTGATGAGATCCAGATACATCTGGGTATCTGAAAATAATCAAAGTATTCACTGCCAAGTGCTTAATTTAGCAGAAGACTACCGTGGGCTGTCTTTTCAATTCTGGTGTTGTGGTTACAATGATTATGAATATAGTATAATGTATAAAACTTATGACTAGAATCTGATTTTTGAAATCTAAAGCTGAATTTTATTCAACTTCAGTTAAATTAATTTTATTTATAACAATGTTACAGCAGTATAACCTGAGAAGCTGCTTAGAGATGGTAAGTCCTTTCTGCATGGTGGGAGAGGCAGCCTGGTATCTGTGTTGGTGATATACAAAGTGCTTTTAACCATGTTGAGGAACACAGTGAGTTACAGTGGAGCTCGTGTCTCCAAATGCTGTTCTTACCCTATCTGTCTGTTACCAAAGAAAACTGTTTTGCATACTTCCCCATATCTTCTTTTTGTGTGTGTTTGTTCCAGTGAAGTGCCTCATTCAGCATTATTTTTAACCAAACACAACATGGAGTGACATGAGAAGGAACTTCACCTGAGGGGAATGTTCATACGTTGACCTTGTTCGAACTTTTTTGAAATGCTTTAGGGCTGGTGTACAGTCAGGAAACCAGTGAATCACAGAATGGCCTGAGTTGGAAGGGATCTCAAGGATCATGAATCTCCAACCCCCCTGCCAGATGAAGGGCCACCAACCTCCTCATTTAATACCATACAAGGCTGCCCAGGGCCCCATCCAATCTGGCCTTGAACACCTCCAAGGACGGGGCATCCACAACCTCTCTGGGCAGTCTGTGCCAGCACCTCACCACTCTCACAGTAAAGAACTTCCCCCTGACATCCAACTAAACTGACGTTTAGTTCAGCTGTGATTCATTTGCAAATATTCTGTGCCTGGTAATGCTATGGTTCAGTAGAAGTGATTATGTTGACTAAATTGGCCATGTGATAAGAAAAGGTGAGGGGTTTAATACTTAATCAACTGGATGACGCCTGGTCTTTTTTATGTTCAAGGTGAAAAAAATATGGACAGGCAGAAAATACATTTGTTCCCTGCAGAATTCATTTTTCTTTTTGAAAGGTCTCCTTTTCACAGATTAATTAACTGTGTAGATGCTAAAAATCCTATTCGCACCATAAATCGCCCACACTTAGCTGTAGCTCAGTATGTTCATTTTCTATCTTAGTTCAAAACCTAGAACGAAAATGCACCAACTTACCTGCATGCTTCTTTCTTCGTGAGTTGCGAACTTGGAGCTAGAAAGCAATGGTTAAAAATTGGAATTTGAGCTTAGGCAGACAGTGGAAGTGGATGAAAATGATTACAGCTGGTGAAAGACCCTTACCCTTTTAGTGGCTGAAATTCCTTCTGCTGTAATCCCTGTACTGTTCTTTCCCTCTGGAGATTGCAGCTACTTATGCTGAATAGCAAAACCTTTCTAAAACTCAGTGGATGTCTGTACAAAAAAAAAAAAAACAACAACCTAGTGCAAATGCATCCTTCTTTTCGTTTTTCCAAGTTTTAAGTCACTCAGTGCAGTCTCTGAAAGCTTAGTGAATCCTTTTCTGAAATACTGATGGTTGGCAGAATAAATTTGTCTCAGCTTCCTCCTTACTGCTGAGCAGCATGAAAATGAATGACATACACGTTGATGGCTATATTTTTGGATGTAAGAAGCAGGTGTACCTGCTAAGCCTGCTTGACTCTAAGTAGGAACAAACAGTCTACAGGCCAAACCACTACGTTTTTTACTGAATCATGTCCAGTATTAGTTTAAAAAATAAAAGATTTAATTGTTTAATTGTTAGATGTGTCACTACACTGAAACTACTTAAAAAGCATACATCGTCTATGCCAGTATCTTCTTGCCCACCTGAAAACATTGACCTGACTGCTAAAGTTAATTCTAGTTCTACTAAATCATCACACTGAGTGTTCAGCCATAGCCCTCAGCATGCTGACTGTAATTCTGAAGATGCCGTGGAGTTCTCAGAGATAAATGGTGTCACACACACAGTACTGCATGCTGGGGGATATTGCTGGGCTGATGATTTCAGACAACTGAAGTCTTCTATTCGTCCTCAGACAAACAGATGCAGTTGCAGACGGGTTGATTGCTGTGAAATTCCTGGGATTTTAATTGAGATTTGTGGAGTGCTTTCAAATGAAATGGAAAAACTGTATATTTTAGGTTGCATTAAAATAAAAGCATCGATATTTTAACAGGAAATTATTCATATTTTAAGCTTAAAAACAAACAACAAACACATTGTTGTAGGCATTTAGGATCTTGACCAGATAGTGAGTCTATTTTAAACACTTGAAATCTATGTTGACAGCATGATTTTTTTATTTTATTCAAAAATAATTACCTGCTCTGTATAGCAAGCAATACAATTTTGAAAGGATTAAGACTGTTTATAGCTTATTTATTCAAAAATGGTTAACTTCCCTTTCAGTGTTTTTATTCATGTATGTACTCAGAAGCAGATCATAAGCCTTCAGAAGTTTTGCAGATTTGTCCTTTGAGAAAATATATTTGACCTATTTATGGTTGTTTTATGATGGATATTGTTTGCTTAGAAGACAATTCTGGAGGTAAAAGAAACCTGGAAGGGTCTCTATCCCTCCCTCTTCATTCAGAAAAACAAAAGAATGTTACTGTGTTTTATTTATCTGGTATCTCTGTTATTATGGTCATTGAAAATTCACATTGCTGCATAAACCACTTCCACAGAGCATGGTGGACAAGATTAAATATGTATATAAATATATATTTTTTCTCAGAGTATTTTCACACCGTAGGCTTTAAATTAGAGAAACCAGAACTACCTAAATAGTTATCCCATTTAGGCTGCTATTGCTCATTTTGAGAAATCTTTAGCAGCATTGTGGCGAAAAGAAATCCTGTAAAAAGGTTGGCCTTGTGTGCAATGAGAACAAAATATTTCAGCTGCAGGGCTTCTCCAAAACTGTTTGATACAATCTCACTACTCCAATACTTGTGAAACTGAGAAGTAGTAACTGGAAGTTGTGATAACTCTGCCTGCCTCCTATGGAAATTACTTCCTCCTTCAGCCAAACAAGCAGAGTAAGATAAAGCATATTTACAGTGTATTTGCAGTAGAGATGTATTGTTTTAAAGATAAACTGGCAAGGATCAGGTGTCTTTACTATAAAAGACCTTTTTAAATAAAGTCATCTGATGGTCCTCAGATGTAAGTAACACAAGAACTCTGTTTTTGATGTCAGATGGTGCTTTCCTATAGAAATAGTAGGCAAAACTCAGTAAGCAAATCACTCTTTAAGTGCTGTCTAATAATACATTATTTGGTAGATAGATACAATAGCAAGCTTTCCATTCATCCAGACAGACTTTAATGACCACTTATGAGCCCACTTTCTGGAGTATATGTTAGACAGGTAGAGTGCAGCAATGGGAAAGAAGAGGAAGCGTTCTTATCTTTTGCTAAACATTGGCATCTTCTTATATGTCTGTAGATCAGAGCAAATTAGTATGAGGATGTATTTTTCATGGTCTCAGTCCAAGCTGAAGATTGAGATTTGCTTTTATCTGGGAAGAATCCAGTACGCTTTCACCTGCTTACTCCAAGAATTCAGACATAGCCTTATACTGTCACATCAGACTTTGGCTGATGAATTAGAAGTTCCACAAGAACTAGGGGTGAAAGTGTGTTAATATACAGTAGTGTGCCCTTGTGGCCAAAAAGGCCAGTGGCATTCTGGGGTGCATTAAAAAGAGCGTGGCCAGCAGGTCGAGGGAGGTGATCCTCCCCCTCTACTCTGCCCTGG
>JAOWBP010054066.1:0-10211 GCA_028571105.1 Tragopan temminckii
TTGTATAGTTTAGTAGGAAGTGCAAAGGAATGTAGAATACTCCTGGTCATTTGGCACAAGACCAGATGTAGCAAAAGTGTTGCGTTTGATTCTGGATGATGAAAAATTGGAATGCAGGATCTTCTGTCATTCATCCTAACCAATTGAGGCTCTTAAGGGTCTGATCTCCTGTACAGCTGAAACAGATCTGTTCCTACCCAAATGCAAATAATAGTAGGGGGCACCAATAAATCACTGTTTTAACTAACTTAATTAATGCATTTAATGAATGATGGATATGAACTTACATTTTTCTTTAGGTCAATTTAAGCGAAAGCTTTTAGAAAGTACTTCTCTCTATTTGCATTGCATAGTATTTTGCGTTGTGCTCAGTGATCAAAGTAGGCGTGGAAAGGTCATCACATCTTCAGGAGCCTCTCACTCAGCTCATGCTTACCAAGCTAAACAAGTAAGCATTCACTGAAGCTTAGTTACTAGTTGCAGAACCAACCACATGAATGTTGATCTTATGACAAAGGACAGGATGAAAAAAAAAATTGTGATGAGTTTGGGGATGAAAATTAGACTGAGTAAAAATTCTAATAATATTTCTGAGTGTTACATGGCTGATTTGGTTGTATGCCAACCATTGAATGTTGGCCTGAAATCTTGACTTTTCTCTTTTATCTTTTTCAATGGTGGTACCTGAAGATTTAGCCAAACCTCAGCATAACTGACTTTCTGTTCAGGACAACTAGAATCCTGAAAAGACAATCAATATAGATAAAAATTAAGATAGAATCTCAACCCCTCCATACAAGGATTTGATGAATATTTTGTCTCAGAATTATATCATGTACACTATGACAATGTATGTTTCTCTGTTTAATAAATCAAAATTGTTTAGTTATTTTCTTGCTATTTTTTGTTTCTTTTTATCAGGTTTAAGGGCTGGCCTAGCTGCTTCTATTGCAGGAAGTTCAATTATTAGCAAAATGTTACTAGCTAACATTGATCCATTTGGTGCTACACCATTTATTGACCCGGATCCAGATTCATTGTAAGCAATTTTTTTTTTCCAAAATTTACTGTTTCACTTTGCCTAGCATCACTTAAGCTTTTTAGCTTGTCATATTTTTTTTTTTTTCCACTATGAAATTCTGTTTTGCTATCTGTTTTCTGTAGACCTCAAGGTCTGAAAACATGTTGGGTTGTGCCATTTTAGAATAAGCCCTTAGTTATGAGTAACCCAGGATTGTCTTGTAGCAGCAGAAATAAAGGAAAACGTTTGCTCACTTACTCCTTGCATGGTCTCTGAGAGAACAAGAACATCAGTCCATCAGAACTGGATTCTCTTGCCTGAACTGCTGGTCTGCACACAAGCTAAGCTGCCAGCAAAACACTGAAGGAGGGCCTTGGGGTGGAGGAAGAAGTGTCTGCCTAAGGGTTGGGACAGTAAGACAAAAATTTTGTGTCCTAAATTGTCTCTGCTTCCCAGAACTGGATGCAGCATTGACAGAGACTTACAGATTGCATCTGAGCTGTGGGCTGTGGCCCTGCATTGAGACTCTAAAACAAAGCACTGCTGTGCCTGTACCACCAGAGTGTCTGAATGCAGCCTTGGTGCTCAGCCCACTTTGGTGCTGCTGTCTCAGAGCTGTGTACAAGGCAGATCTTTCCTTCTATTCCACTGTTATTTTGGGTTTGGTGAAGATATTGGGGTATGTTACAGTTTCTTCTTTCTCCTGCCAGAAGCTACTTGCACTTGCAAAGGAGACAGCAGCCAACCTGTCTCTTTGACAACCATTAGGCTTCCTCAGGGAGGTTCAGAGGAACTGTCTTGTGATGTATCCTATTGATGTGTCTGCTCTGAGACCATCCAGTGTCTTGGTCATAGTTCTGTGTGCCTGGGAGCTGTAAAAATGTACAACTAATTATATCTTTTCTTCTAAAAGGGAGGGATATTCAGAAAAATGTGTCATGAACAACTATTTTGGAATTGGGTTAGATGCAAAAATTTCACTTGAATTTAATAACAAGCGAGAAGAGCATCCTGAAAAATGCAGGTAATTATCAGTGATAGAACTGAGACATTTCTATACGTTTTTTATTTTCCTTATCTCTGTAATTGAGTTCTTTGCTTTTTCTTTCTCTTACAAATGCAAGACGTAATATATTTCAGTATGTTATTTTACCTGTTTGCAGAAGTCGGACAAAAAACATGATGTGGTATGGAGTTCTTGGCACAAAAGAGCTACTGCAGAGAACTTACAAGAACTTAGAACAAAAAGTTCAACTCGAGGTAATTTTTGTTCATAGGTAGAATGATGTGGTTTTTTTGCTTCTGCAACATGTAGTGATGAATATGATTCCCCTTGAAAACTTTCAGAGTTCCTGCGTCAGCCCAGGCTTGTAAAATCCTTCCCTCAAATGCACTGTCTAAAAACATTCTATGTAAGAGGCGATTCCCCAGGTGACTTATTGGATTTAAATGTCAGTATTTAAATATCTCAAGATATCTGGTTTCATGTTTGTTGTAAATGCTTTTTAGAAAACAGTTTAAAATGTGTTACATAGATAATACATAAAGGATGTTTTTTAATGTGCACTGCCTTAGATTGAGAGATTGGGTTTTAAGAACAGTAACAGAAATGTACATACACTAAACAGAAGGAAAAGTTTACCAAATTTTAATCCTTCGGGTTCTGCTATCTGGCAGCTTGATTACACGTAGAGAGCACACAGATGGCCTTAGGAAAAAAATCCTGACAGAAGAGGAAAGATTCTGAGTGAGTATCACAAGAAGCACAGCTACACCTACAGAGACTTTCTCAAATAGGTGTTTGTGATAACCACACAGAGCAAGAGAAAGGTATTATCACAACAACAACAAGTGAGGTATAAATTATGTGAACATAATTATTTTTTTAGGTTGTAGCACCAAATCTAAGTCTTATTCACAATAATAGGACTTTACAGGAGATGATATAGTTACCAAATGCACAGAATGGCTGTGCGACAGTCATGGTTCTGTTCACTTAAAGTATATTTAGGCTGGAGGTTAACAGAGAAAATAAATAGTGTCTTTTTTTTCTTCATGCTAACTATTTTAAGTGAAATTTCTTGATGTTTATATGAAGATAAACATCATAAATTTACATTCTGTTATAACATATATCATTGTAAGTTCATAGAATCATTGAGGTTGGTAAAGATCTCCAAGACCATTCAGTCCAACCATCCACCTACCACCCATATTTCCCCACTAAACATTTCCCTGAGGACATCTCCGTGTTTCTTGAACACCTTGGAACTCTTTCTCTCACTGAGCTTTAGGAGGATATTTTATGGTAGTGTCAGCTTGTTGTTATCTAACAATTGAATAATTATCAAGGAATTATGCAGTAGTTAGTGAATATAATGAAAACCAGGAGCATTATATATGCTGCAGATAGACTTTTAATTTAATGATATTTGAATAAGATTCAAATAAGATTCAAAAAGGTATTCATATCTGACCTCTCCATAATTATTTTTGAATATATCTGCAAGTAAAACAGCAAGTAGAAAATTCATATTTGTTATTGCCTTGCATAATATCAGCCTTATGTTAAAACCTGTGATGAGGTGCTCAGCTTTGGAAAATTAAAAATATCAGTTTCAGGAATTGGAGGCAAACCTCTACTGCAATACAAATGGCTATGAAGCATCTGTTAATATCAGAGCATATGTTGGCTACTGACACATTTTGATGGAAATGTTTAACTGTGTCTTGCTGCTGACATTAAAGCATAAAAAGAAAATGCTAATCATATTCTAGAAATATTCTGCATCCCTTTCTCCTCTTGATACAATTGCTGAAGATTTCCTCCATATTTTCAAGGCCTTTCTACTTCACTTGTATAATTCTATTTCCATGGCATTAGTAAGTTGGTAATTTAGCAATCTTCTTTAAAAGAAACTTTACCTGCAAATTCATTATCTCCAAAGTGACATTGAATCCAGCATGTAGATTCTTAGATGTCCTGTTCACTTTAAATACATGCTTGTGGCACTGCTGCAGGACAGCACTTGTGACCAAAGATTTTTTCACTGTAGATGTCCTTTGGTCACAAGTAAAGTGAGATTGACCTGACTGACATGATTCTGTGATTGTACTGAGTAGTGCTTGTTGTTGCTTATGATTTTTAGAGGATAAAGAGGACCAACCTCTTACCTGCAACCCCTCCCCACCAAACTCCTGCACACAGTCAAGGTGACAAATCTGGAATCAGTCCTAGATTTGTCTTTGCACTTTTGAGAGGACAGTGAGTTATTTGTGCAGGAAACCATGTATACAAGTCACAGAATCACAGAATCACAGAAACACCGAGGTTGGAAAAGACCTACAAGATCATCCAATCTAACCATCCACCTATCACCAATAGTTCTCACTAAAACATGTCCCTCAACACAACATCCAGACATTCCTTGAACACCTCCTGGGCAGCCCATTCCAATGCCTGACCACTCTAAACAGTCCTAACGGTGCTCGTGTTTAACATGTTTGTGGCTTAATGGGATTACTTAATGGGATTACCTAAACAACAAGCAAATTGCAATTTTGGCAGTGCAGATATTGGATGGGTGAATAAAGCTTTTGTAATGTCAATGGGCATTACTGTCTTACCATGTACACTCAAAGAATTAGCTTTCCTCATTGCACAGAGATTTGTAATCCTTGACAGACAGCACATGATTAAAATGTATGAGAAATTTAGCAGTTAGGAGTGTTAAAATGCTTCTTGGAAGAATCATAGAACACCTCTGCTGTAGAGACTCGTCATCTCTGCAAAAATTGTTGCTGAAATTGGTGAGAAAAAGATTATTAGAGCTGCTCCGCAGTGTGGGTGGAATAGGCTTCTGTCAACCTATTAATGAGTCTGTCCTCCCCGTCAACTCTAGTGATTCTTCATGTATTAAAACAGCCAACTGCTGTTATCACGTTATTTATATACTGAATGAGCTTTTATCCATTACAGTGTGATGGACAGTACATCCCTCTTCCAAGTCTGCAGGGCATAGCTGTGCTAAACATTCCCAGCTATGCTGGTGGGACCAATTTCTGGGGAGGAACCAAGGAAGATGATGTGAGTAATATTGAACAGAAGTGACCTTCTAGGGAGTCTACTTGAGTTTAAACCATGTTGTCTTGTGTTTGATTTTTTAATTGAGAATATATATGCCATGATTTTGCATTGTCTTTTGTCATGTTCTGCTGTAAATGAGGTTTCTCAGTGCATATGTTCCTCTGTTACAGTCAAACAATATGAAAATGGGCAAAGATAATCACAGTTTATATCCAAATTTTCCTCCTCCTTTTCAAACAGCTTTGAGCTAATGGGTGGTCATTCAGAAATGAGGACGGTACATTTACTGATTGGTAATTAAGTGAGGATAGTGATCTGCTTTTTAAGTACTATTTTCATTGAGCTTTTTTCCCTTCTGCCTCAAATCCCTTATGAAATGTTGCACTACTTAGATACCTGAATGTTTTACAATCTGAAGCAGTCTGACTGCTGCTCTCTGCTTCATGCCCAGTGCAGCCACTGTAATTGCTAGCAGATTATCCCAATTCTGAATGTCCCAATTTACTGTGAGATCTGACTCACCTAAAACTGTACTTGCAAATTACCCTGTGGCTTTAATATCAACAATCCAGGACTTTTTTTCACCAGAATGCTTTTGCTTTCTTGTGACTTACAGTTCTCTGGTTAATACATACATAAAAGTCACATACACACAAAAAAATTCCTGAATGTGTTTCAATGTCCTTCTCTTATTTTTGGTATATGTCAGAGAATGGCAGTTACGTTTATATTTGGCTACGGGTGTCTAATGTTTTGATATTCTTCATGTTCACATTGATAGCCTTGAAGCATCTCTAACATCTGCTTAGCTCCTATTCAGGAGATCTCTTTCTCTCTGGGCTGTTTCACTGAGAGAGATCTGTCCTAGCTGTCATACTGGCATACAGCAAGTGTATATGTCTCAGAGCAGTTTTATTGATATTTGTGGTTGTCTGTTGCCAGAAAAGTGACATGTTTATTCTGGACAAAGTTAGGAACGTAATTCACTGCTTTACTGCAATCCTGAGTGACTGATGTCACTGATGGTGGTGATCTGAAATGCTGCCAGTTCTGCTTAGCTGGACAAAAGGAAGATGTTGCCTTGATGGCTGTGACTCCAGGCCCAATACAGTTGCATTTCCATTCTTTGACACTTGACTAAACGATGGCAACTGTGCAGAGGACTTCCTCAGTCCCTTGGCCAAAGCCACCTCACTGCGCTGGGATGAAGACTCCCATTGGCCAGGGAAGCAGTAGAAACCAAAGTTCTTCCTCATTTCCCATCCTCTCCCTCCCTAAGACATTGCTGCAGCGATTAGCTGGTTTATGCAGTCCTGGATCTTCATTCTCTTATTCTTCACCTCCAGGAAATCCACTTTCAATGGCCAAGACCTGACTGGTTTTGGCTTTGGGCTCCTTTTGAGGATTTTCTCATGTATGGCTTCTGGTGTCATCGAAGCAGCTTACTTTGCACATGGTGCCAATTAAGTTTGCCTGAGTACCACTCAGAGAAATGGTCTCTTTACCCACTGTAATCTTACTGGAGTGATATCTGCTCATTTTTCTCCCTTGTTGCTCCCAGTCCCATGTCAGCATGAAATGGTCAGTCTTAAGGGCCCTAGGGGTAGGGTTAGACCCTATCTCTCTTGAATGAGTTGAACTCCAGCCTGAGATACCCCTTTACCACATCTGAGTTTTGCTGCAGGACACCAGCTGCCTGTGGCACACAGTTGACTTTGTGCACTTTCGTTAACTCATGGAAATTCGAAGCCTTGACTGGATCAGGATGTTTGTTCCACGGAAAAGCAGTTTTCACATTTACTGCAGATAATTATTTACACTGAAAACAAGATTCTTCTCACTATTAAAGCAGCATTTATCAAAACTGAGAGTGGGCTCAGACACTGGTTTCCAGAGAATACGGACTATAGGAAGATAAACATTTCTGAGGAAAAAAAACACACTATTACTCATCTTAACTTCAGGAAACTCTTAGATATTAAATACCTTAGCTGAGTGGAGGTTTGAACCAGCCCTTCATCTTGTGTTGAAAAACATTCCTTAGTCTGCATACTGAACTGTGCCATCCTTTATATCAAGGGATAATTCAGATACTTGAAATGTTGTCATTGCTGTTTTAAGATAGTAGTTGCCTTCTGTCTATAATATTTCACTCGTATGGCATTTGTAGGGATGGTGTAGTTATTCTGAGGTATTTAAATGAATTTCAATGTTGAAATTGAATCTGTCAGTGAACCTACAGAAAAGAAGGCTGAGTTTGTTTATCATTTAACATGCACTGGGTTAACCATGGAAAACGGGATATTTTCTTTTACTTTCAGATATTTGGGGCCCCATCTTTTGATGATAAAATCCTAGAAGTTGTGGCCGTATTTGGTAGCATGCAGATGGCAGTTTCAAGAGTTATCAAACTGCAGCACCACCGGATAGCTCAGGTCTGTTTCTTGCTTGAAAGGACATAATATAGTTGTCATCAGTTTGGGATGCTGAAGTGTGGGGGTACTCTAGATGACCACTGCCCCACACATTAATAAAGCACTGACAGTGTTTTAATTTTAGTGGATAACAAATTGTCTTAAATGATGGATGAAGTATGAAAGTGCTACACCCTTGAGTCCAATCTGGAGAGATGCCACAGCTCCTAGTAATCAACATATTTCAGGTGGCCTGTCAGCCTGATTAATATTTATGGCTCTGTAAAATAACGTGTTTGTTCTTTTCCAGTGTCGGTCAGTAAAGATCACCATACTTGGTGATGAAGGGGTTCCAGTGCAAGTCGATGGAGAGGCATGGATCCAGCCCCCAGGAGTTATTAAAATTGTACATAAAAACAGAGCTCAGATGCTAACACGAGACAGAGTATGTGACAGAAAGTGTGTTATGATATACCTTCGCTAACATTATTTTCCGTAGTAATTTGATTTAGTTATAACAGGAAAAAACAGTGCTTAAAAGAATGTTTTGTAACTATTTATATAATTACTTATATAATTACTTGCAGTTGTATCACTTCCATAATAAGCCAGATAGAGAATTGTTCTTTTGTATGAGTGACGCAGCTCTTTGTTGGCCTTTATCAGTTATGTTAGTACTATTCCTGTGTTCTTATTAATACATACTAAGAAGAATGGTCAAAATTTCATATATTTTCATTTTGAAGCACTAGGTATATGGACAATCACATACTGGAAGTTTAGCAAATTGCAGAAATAGCAGGGTTCTATAAAGTTTGTTTTTCATGATAGCTTTTCAGATTTCTCTCCTGTCTTTCTGTCCTGCTAACCCTACATCCCATATGACAGTTCAGAAAGAAGGGACACAAGCAGAATTTAGTCACAAAACCACTGAATTTCATATTTATCTAGGATTACCATACTGAAGGCTTAACTGTCCCTCAGTTCTCTGTCCTCTACCTGAATCTTGAATTTAGTGTGGAATTAATGGCATTGGAAGTGTATTCCAATTATTATTAAAATTATGTATTATTAAAATGTTAACTTTTTTCTTTAGGTTTGAACCTTGCTTTTCTTTCAGATCTGATCTTACTGTCCTCACAAAATGTATATTTGTATAATTATGACCTTTGCATTCTTACAACTTTTGAAGGCACTTGTTGAGGATATGAGAGGGAGAGAGGAAGAGAGAGAAGTGATGCTTTCAGAAGTGACTTATTCTCTGTACTAAGTTGAAAAAAGAAAAGTAATTTAAGGATTTAGAGAGCTTGTATTATTTATATAAAATTATGTGCGATTCCACATGCTTTTACATATATAAACAAAAGTGCTCCAAATGCTGTGAACTGAACGTATAATTCATTTTGATCAGGCCTTTGAAAACACCCTGAAGTCTTGGGAAGACAAACAGAAGTACGATTCCTGCAAATCTGTCATTCGATCTCCCTTATACCCTCAACAGGCTGTTGAGTTGGCTACAGAAGAAGAAGTCACACAGGTCCAGCTGTGTTCACAAGCTGCAGAAGAACTTATTACAAGGTACAATAGAATAAGAAAACTCAATTTGGCAACCTGTATACCAAGATTGAATCATTCATACAAGTGCGTGCGTAGACTTAGTTGTGTGTATTTTATTATTGTTTTTTAGTTATTTTTTGAGGCTCAACTTGTTTGTGTATCTAATTGGTCAGAATTATCAGTCTTGAGAAAACTGACTTTTTGAAGGAGCAGTAGACACAGAAACCTGGAAAGCTTCTTTACGGAGAGACTTTTGATTGAAGCATCTCATGTTAATCAAAAGCAAAAATGTATTTACTGGGAAAAAGAAAACCCTGAAAATCTGCATTAGAAGTTAATAGTGTGGATACATCCATCTTATCTGGTGTTATGCCGTGTTACCTAGGTAGTCAATTAACTGATATTTATAGAACTTTATACATCTGATCTGGTTTTTTTGATGCACATTTTACAAGAGGAGCCTTTGTTTGGAATATTTCTCTGTTGGATATAGAGGGAATCTTGGCTATAACAGGTATAGGCATCTACATTCCTGATATTTCATACTGTGGTCAGATCAATCTCAGGTGTTTGACTCATCCTATTTTTTTTTTTAATAAATAAAAAAATATTTTTAATAAAATATTTTCCTGTTCCAGCAGCTTCTGACCAGCCAAATCTTTTCTTCTGTTGACTTTCTGTTCCACCATAACTGCTTTCTCGTCCATTTTTATTTCTCCTTCAAGTCCTTTTATTCACTTTTTATAAAAGATAAGCACTTTTCAATAAACATGAAAGTTTTTGTAAAATATTTTACAAGTAAACAGTTAACACACTAACATTCAAGGAGCCCAAGTTGCCAGATAATATCTCTATACCTTTTTGCATTCATCCACTCATTCATAGTTATTGTAGCTTTTTATTTCATTCTTAATACTCAAAATCCTCATCCCTGTGACCTTAAACACTTCAATAATATCATAGAATCAATCATATAATCATAGAACGGCCTGGGTTGAAAAGGACCACAATGATCATCTCGTTTCAACCCCCCTGCTATGTGCAGGGTCTCCAACCACCAGACCAGGCTGCCCAGAGCCACATCCAGTTTGGCCTTGAATGCCTCCAGGGATGGGGCATCCACAACCTCCTT
>JAOWBP010054067.1:0-10208 GCA_028571105.1 Tragopan temminckii
GATTCCTTCTCCAGAAGTGATTCTGCACCGACACAGCTGCCAGGGAGTGGTGGGGTCACCTGGAGGTGTCCCAGAGCTGTGGGGATGTGGCACTGAGGAACGTGGGTTGGGGTTGGACTGGATGACCGCAGTTTTCTTTACCAGCCTTGATGATTCTATGATTCTAATATGGAACATCTTGACTGCAAGTCACCTCAAATCCCTGTGTGTTGCATGTCCTGAGCACGTAGAGTTCATTTATGTTGCTGCTGCAGCAGCCAAGGCTGGGACATGGAATGCAGGAACTCCATGGAGGAAATCTCTGCTGCAAAGGAGCTCCGCAATCATTGCCTGCTAGGTCATGCATCACCCAGCACAGGTGCTTTGGCCAGCTGCAGGAGCACTCTGGAGGGCTCCCAGCAAGGCAGAAGTGCCATTCCCCAGCTCCCAGCCCTTCAGAAAGTTTACTGTGGAAACTGATCCTCTCTTAAAAGTGCCCCTTTGTGGCGGTGTCACCTCAGACAGGGCTGGGTAAAAGAATTACCTGCCGCTGCTGGCCCACGCATTGTCTTCTGAGCATGAATTAACGGGGTAACCTAACCCCAGCCAGATAAAAAGCGCACGTCTGTGCTAACATTTGTCATGAGCATTTCCCATGAAGCTGCCGGGTGTTGGCTTTAAGGGCCTTTTAGCACATTATCAGGATATCTGGCCCCTTCAAGGTGCTGGGTGCCTCCTCAGGTCTAGCTCGCTCTACTCACCAGCTAAGAACAGGCAAGAACTTTAATTATCTCCAGGATCACTTGGCCAGCGCTAATTAACGCAGGCATTAATTACACGCTGGTAGGAAATAGAAAGCAGGGAAGTGCTTCAGCATTGCACACTGACAGGTGTTATGTGCTGTAGCCCGTGCTCATGAACTTCTCCACATTTCTCATCATGCTCTGATATTTTGGCTTCACCAAGGGAGGTCAGTAAGCATTAATTGTGCCAGCTGAGGCTCACACTGGTGGCGATTACAGCAGCCTGTATCTACAATGACGATAAATACAGAGGTCTAACCCAATGCCAGTTAGTTCAGTTGGCAACCTACCAATAGTAGCATCACCCAGCTGCAGAGGAATCAGCCTCATGGGACCTGTCTTCTCTGCAGCCTGCAAGGCTAAGATCAACATACTCGTTCTGTCCAGCATCAGGTTCCCCAGCAGATTAAATGCATTCTTCTCTGAGAAGTCATCTACCGCTGCAAATGTCTAGCACAAAACAGCGTATCAGTTTTATTAAGCAGGATGCTAGGCAATTTAATAGCGTGGTTTAATTCAGTAGAATCCATCCAGCTTAAGTATTTTTCCATCTTCTACTCAACCTGTTTTATGATTTATCAATTACCTAGTTCACATATATCATGGGTTTAAGTTTTTCACTCTGTAAATCATATTCCTGGATGAAAAAATGTAGTTTTTATGCTATTGAAAAAAAAATAAGGTTGTATAGAATCATAATACTTTCTGCAAAATATTCAAGCGATCATTTCCAGTGGATGCGATTCAGCAACGAGACAGAAGATTTGCAGGATGTTCAAGAGGTTACAGTGACCTTTCGAGGATAAACTGCATTAAGCATTAATCTTTCTTACAAATAAAGCTGTTTTCTATCAATAGAAAGTTCTTTTCTTCCTGCCATTCACAAGCAGAGATGCGCTGCCCCGAACACAGAGGATGTCGATCCATCTTTTCTGCTACAATTCCAAAATCAATTCCATCGCCCCGTAGCACTCCTTGAGCCTTTGCTGGCTTCGGCAGAGCTGCAGGCACTGGGGCAGTTTGTGATCAGACGACTTTCCATTGACTCTGGGAGGTTTGTGTGTGTCTCTCCCAGCATCTTATTCTGTAAGCACTTACTGAAAAGCTGCCTGAAAAAACAAACACGAAGCTTAAATCACTCTTCCAAGTCCCTTGAGGATATTCCCATTCACTCCAACGGGCACCGGCCCAGGCTCTCACTGTGCAGAGCATGGTAACTTCATTTCAATAGACCCTGCGAAGGCTTTGCCAAATTAAAGTTAAAATTTTGTAATTCTTTTAGTTTAATTGTCCATTGTATCCGATCCTGAGCGATTCCTTCAGACTTTCGGAAATAATCAGACCGCTGGGTGAAATTCTGGCTTCACCGAGGTCAGTGGCAGAAGCTTCCATGGACTTAACGAGGCCACAGGCTCTCCCCACGTCTGCCGTGATGTTATTTATGTTGTGGTTCGATGAGCAGTTGTCTAATGCAGATGCGTAAATGACTCCTAATGAGATCAAGATCCCCATGGTGGTTGGGGTTGGACAAAAATATGGTCTTGGCTGTCTGCGCTCAAGGACGGTGGGTTTAGGAGGAAGATACAGAGCAAACATGAGTGGCCTGTGCACTACCTGCTGGCAGAAATTTGGCTCCCGTTGCCCTGTCCCACTGAAGCCTTTCCACGTCACTGATGGATCCATAAATAATCGATGGAGACTGATGGTTAATCAGTGGAGATTGATGGCTAAGGGTTCAGACTGGAGCACAACCGCCGGTGAAAATGGCTTTGATTCAAGGCTTTGAAACGGAAAACAAACCTTTCTGAAAAACAAAATCACCCATTGAAGTTGATGATAATGTGAAAAATGTTCATCTCGCCCCCAGAAATGTACTTTCTTTCCACGTTAAGGAAGTGAAACACAGAACGTGATGAAGAGCGTTAGAGGACTTCTTCTCTGCCAGAAACCGGTTGCTTGCAAATGCCTTCAAATGAAAACAACTCAGAAATTTCAAAAATGTTTGCAAAAAGACATTTTCGCTTTTCAACCAACTCTGTTATTGATTTTCCAGGCTGAATGAGGAATGCTTGTTGAATTTTATGGAAACTGATAGTGGGACTATATGAAACTGGCCATAAAAGATAACAGATTTTGTTTTAAAGTCAGATAAAAGTTATAGTCCCATGTTATTTGGCATATGAATTTCCTATGATACCAATAAAAATGTTAGTTATAAAGCATTTCCTGAGGAATGGCTGTAACCCCAAATGATCATGGTTATTTGCTGAGGAAAATAGGTTTTATTCTGAACAATAAACCTATGCAGATTTATTAACCTGGGAAGCACACAGCCATTCCGTGTACCAATCCGGTTCGAGCTGATGGAATTAATAACACTGATATAATGAAAAATATCTTTTACACTCCAAAACCATTGCCTGCATAATGTCACACATAAAAGAGTTTACTTAACAGCCCTTTAGCTCTATTTTCCCATTCTTTGCAGAAGTCTTCATTCACAATGGATTGGTTCTATTTAAATGGTGATATTTGCTATGTATCGTGTTACTGCAGCTCTATTCCCCGCAGATGAATGAAAGCCGAGCACGAACTAACAAGAAAAATACTCCAAAGATGAAAATTTGAAACAACCGAAAATGCCTTTCGTGCTTTCAAGGTGATAGCAAGTGAAAGTGATGGCTGTGCTTCAGCTGGAGTTCGCAGCAGAGATTTCGCTCATAAGTAGCCCACACCCCCTGGAACTGCACCGCAGGAAACAAGTGGGAAAGATGCTAAGTGGAGAGTTGAGTGGTGCTTGTTTTGCTGTCTCTGCAGCCGCTGTCTGCTTTCTCGAGTTTTGGATTGGGATGGGGATGAGCATTTTGTGCCCCAATGGTGGATGTCGGGATGTGGAGCATGCAGAGCTGGTGGGCGCCCCGGTTGGGATTGGCATTTTTTTTCTCGTTCCTTTGTGAAGTGTCCTCTGTGACCACAGCTCCACCAGACAGACTGATGACACCCAAATGAATGTGCCTCCCCATTGTCCCAGCCAGGCGGCTCTGCAGCAGCAAGCATTCCTTCTGCTAGGGAAAGCAACTGGAGAGACTCCAGCCTCCCCTCCCTCAGCGTTACAGACACACCTGGCACAATGATGCCTGTAAATGGGAGGGAGAGGGTTAAGGGAGGAATTTGGGTTTTGTACAAATCAGCACATTCTACTTTTATAAATGCACATATCTATATATAGAGAGAGGGGTGAACGTTCTGGCAAAATGTCATGTTTTTATCAAGCAGAACCCAAGTCTACAGGCTGGATATTAAGCCAAACAGCATGTTTGCAGGTAATTAGTGTTTATAATCAGTTTGTAAAGCTAAAGTGACTCCAGATCGCAATGTGCTCAAGGAAAAAAAAAAAAAAGAAAAAGAAAATGTAGAAAAGATTTTTTTTTTCTTTGCCTATGCATGCAAATGCCAAATTAACATCTGCATACAATATATGCTTTGGTCAGACCAAAAATATTGTTGTGGTTATGGCCAATTCACTTAAAAGCCTATATGTTTAAAACCTCACATTAGTATGGATGAAATGTTTTCTGTTCCTTTAACTTTTTTAGGGCTCTTTTTTTTTTTTTTTTTTTTAAGTTAAAGTTTCACATTAATGGTACTTATAAACCACAGCTGTTTCAGTGTACTATGTAACAATAGTGTTTTGTATCTGAGCAAGTTTGGAAATCTTCATGCTTACTCAATTCTTCCAAAACCAAAAGCAACCCCACTTGTTCCTTGAAATGGAAGAGATATCTGTAGTGTTTGCAAAACAATTAGATTCCTGACAACTTTTCATGAAGATGATGTTTTGCTATTGCTTTGGAGATGAGATGAATTTCAGTCTTGGAGCCAGATGAGATTTGACAGCGTTGGCTTTGGGACGTGGTTCTGTCATTGCTGCGGTGAGGGGGAGGCTGAGCTGCTGCTTGCCGTGCCCTCAAACGTCTGACTCAGGTGTGATGGGCAAAGCTTGACAGATAAAATGGGTAAGTGCCCAGAGGTAATGGTGTGGAGGAGCAAAAGCTTCATCCTGGTCTACTTGCCAGGTTAGATGGAGCCCTGGGCAGCCTGACGTGGTGGGGGGGGCAACCAGCACATGGCAGGAGGTGGGAACTGGATGATCTTTAAGGACCCTTCCAACCTAAGGCATTCTACTATTCTATGATTCTGCTGTGGGTTCAGAATCCCCCTTTTTTGCAAGCTTCCCCTGCCGCACCAAATCCCCTGGCAGATAGAGAGTACATCCAAATTCACGGTGCGAGGATTGACCCCAAGAGCCTGGTTTTGTTTGATCAAAGGCTGGGAGCAGCACTTTGCCCTCCAGGATTGTTTCCATGAAGCTGCTTGCTCTCCTAGACCTGTCTTTCTGGATCCATGGCCGTGTTGGTGGCAGCGATGGCGGTGGTGTTCCTGATGGAGGGTGTTTGATTCTCGCCTCCGAGCAGATCGTGTGGCAGACCGTGTAGAGCTGTGTTGGTTGTTGTTTTATTTTTCCTCCTCAGCACATTTCATCTCTTTCTTCGAGCCTCTGGTTTTCCGGGAGAGGTTTTGAAGTGGCCTCATTTGTAATCTGACCTCTCTTCATGTCATGTTTGCGTCATCGGCTCTGGGGGCCGTGCTAGGATGCTGACAAGTATTTCTAGCTTTAAAATATGACTCTTTGGCAATCCAAAGAAGAAAAAAAAGACAAATACCCCACTGACTTTGGAGTGTTTCTGCAGAAAAAGGAGAGGGCTCGTGGCACAAAGCAACAGTGACCAAGAGTGTCCCAAGGCCCTGCCCTGCTTTATTCCCAGCGGTTATTGCGAGCCCAATAGCAGGACTGGCTGGCTGGATATCCCTATGGCAAAAGGAATGAGGACACAGCGCCGGAGCAGAGCAGGGGCAAACACAAAATGCTCTGAAAAAATGCATTTTTGCTGTTTTCCCATTAGATGGGGCTATATCAGAAACCATCAGCAGCACCTGGTGTTAGAGCTGGTGCTCGTGCAAAGAGAAAAGAGATGCGTCTTCATGGACCCAGTGGAGCTACATAGATTTCTGCAACCATAGCATCTGAAAAAGGGGGGGAAAAAAATGGGCTTATGTAGATTTAGAAGTAATCTCTATTAATCCCCCACTTCTTCAAGATGCTCTTCAAGAGTTTTGGGTTTTACGTGCGTGTCAGCATCTACAAGGTTGAAACCAAAGGATGTTCCAGCCAGCCCCAAAATGAAAAATCTAAATACGAGATATTAAAAACAGATCTGCTCTAGAGAAGAACTTTGACATTGCCACAAATCTGAAGAAGAAAGGGAAAACTCTGGCACTGAAATTCAGGATGACATCACTTTCTGAGAACCTGATGCCAAAACAGTGCTATCTCTGGGAGAGCTTCAGTGAAAGCTTTTGTCATCTTTGCCAGGTTAATATAGCTTTGAGATAAAAAGCACTTTCTTATTTATTCTGCAGGATGGGGGGGCGAGGCAGGGGGGTACATTTTCCCCTGGGAAATATTACGTTTGGATATGTAGTATCCATTCCAGCAGCAGAAGACTTGCCATCTTTGAGCAAGTCATTGATCTTCCTTCCCCAACGTGTTCCAAAACCCATTGACACACAATGCTTCTGAAAGAAGCCTGGAAACCACAGTGCTCCTTGGTGGCTGTGTAACGCTATACTCAGCAATTTATTTCTTTTTTTTTTTTTTTTGCTTCAATTTATCATCACCAGCTCTCTGCAAATTGTCAAGAGGAGCCCCTGTCAAAACCCCAACACCACCGCTCTCCTTTTGTTTTTCTCCTGCGTCCATCAGTTCAGTCGGGGGTTCCAAAGAGATACAATGAAATGCAAAAGGGAGGAAATCAGCTTTGCTCCGTGCTGCCCGCAGTGTGCAGAGCTCGCTCGCTCGCTTTTGTTTCCCCTTCCCAGCAGCAGGGACAGCAGGTAGCTCCTTCCCTCTAAAGCTCCAGGTCATAAACGTCTCTCAGCACTTTCAGGAAATAAAAGCCTTGCACTGGTGGGGCGGATGCCTTGGATACCAAACAAGTGACATAAATATTGCAGCGGTATGAGGTGTCGATGCTAGTAGGGGGCTGTAGGAAGAGAATTACAGCTGCGTGGATTATCACAGGCACCTCTGGGACTGCATGGGTAGAACATGTGAGGTTGCATGGATAACACCTCTGGGACTGCATAGGTAGCATATTGGGACTGCCCAGAGAGCATCTCTGGGACTCTCCAGGTAACACCTCTGAGAACACCTAGATAACTTATCTAGGAGTTCCCAAATGCCTCCTTTGGGTGTGATCCCCAGACAGCACCGCTGCGACTCCTCAGATAGCACTCCTTGGCATGCAGCAGTGGGTGCTGCTGCACACCCCAACTACCAGCTGCAGAAGAACGCCAGGTTTGCCTGGGTAAGCAATGCAAACAGCAAGGCTAGGGACGCAGATGTGTGGCGTTTAAGGAAATAGCTGAGGGGGCTGTAAAGCTTTGGATGGAAAAGCCGTCCAAGATTTGTGTCCAGCAGAAATCCATCATCAATAATCGCACTTTGGGAACACAGCACTAGGGATGCCAAAGGTGAATTGTCCAAAGCAAGGTAGAAATCCTGCTTGCTGTGGAAGGGAGCAGCGTGCACAGGTGGGGTTTGAAACCAGAGCTGGGAAGAAAAGAGGCTGCGTGAGGAAGGGCTGAGCAGTGGGGTCAGGTCCCAGAGCCAGCAGGGAGGGAGCAGACCACAGCCCATCCTGGCTATCAGCACCTTTAGCAACACTTGTCTGAGGCACGTCCAGGTTTCATCACCTTCCATGGCCGTTTTCTCTCCCTACCAGATATATTTGCTGTTAATTAAGACAATTGGAAAGAGACCGGATGACTGCCAGAGCAGATGCACTGGGATAGCATCCAGCATGGAAGGCAACTCCTGCAACATGTCATTCCCTTCGTTCAGGTCTCTTCTTGAGCACCCATTTAGGTTTGGATCGCTACCGAGCATCCCGCTCTCCCAGGTCCCTCCAGCCCCATTGGGGTGGGTGCCCAAAGGGCTGTTTGGGAGGAAACGCTATGAAGTGCCTGAGCAATCTGGGAATCAGTGTCCCATTTGCAAAAACAACTTATGCAATTGTGGGAAAGTTTATAAATTTGCAGCTGATGGTTTGGTTTGTAACTTTTGCTGAGAGCCAGGCGGAGCGGGGAGCGTATTCTGAGTGTCCTTCTGCATACGCTCCTGTAGGAGGACGGGGATCCGGTTACAGAGACCTCAAAACATTTGAACCAGTTGGAGTTGGATGATTGTATATAGACTGTTCTCAAACATAACCAACATTTACTGAAAGCTGACCCTGCGTGAGAGCCGGCGCTTTGGCCAGCGGGGTCTCCAGTGGCGCTGTTCAAGCAGGTGTTGGTAACCCTGCAGAACGAGTTACGGATGGGGACGTGCCTGCAGCGCCCTGCAGCCAGGACTGCTGGGGGAAGGTGAGCAGCAAAGCCACAGTGAGGTCAGAACTGGA
Source organism: Tragopan temminckii (assembly GCA_028571105.1). Taxonomy (NCBI): domain Eukaryota; kingdom Metazoa; phylum Chordata; class Aves; order Galliformes; family Phasianidae; genus Tragopan; species Tragopan temminckii. The sequence continues at coordinate 8,306 of JAOWBP010054067.1, forward strand.
AAACACCCATCCTGGAAATTCGTATCCTGAACGTGTGCCCCATCCTTGTGAGCACTGCGGTGACATGGTGCATGGCACTGTGCAAGTGGGAGCAGCCACGATCTGTGCTCATGCCAAACACCTGCAACCCCTTTCCAACAGCACCACTCACTTTGGTTTTACATCTTTATGTTTCTTAGCGTGTCACAAAGAAAATAAACACATGGTCCACCAATGAGTCTCCTAGAATGAGATCCATAACGTTCCTCGTTCTGCTCCACGCTCCCCAAAGAAACAGAGCTAAAGATAGATGGCTCAGGTAGAGCTGATGGAAAAAGTTTGGAGCTAATCTTTTCCATCAGAAAATGTCACCTCATCAAAATTGACATGTTCCGAGGGATGGTATCGATTTTGACAAAATCTTCAGTGGAAATGTGTCAGATCGGATTGTTTCCACCCTCTTGCTTTGTCACCATAAATTCAGAAAGTTCCGCTCTGATCAAGTTCAATTTTCTCTGGGCTGTATCAGCCTGCCCGCTGCAGAGAGGAATTTGCTGTGAGCCCGGATGGCAGCGATCAGTGCAGCACTGCCCATTTTGCTCTGGGATGTGCCTGGGGCTTTTGCTCCCAGCGTTTCTCTGCCATGGGCTGGAACCAGCCAGGTGTGCGGGGCACACAGTGATACTCCTGAGAGCTCTCTGCTGGCCCCAAAATGCAGAGCGGCACATTCCTGCCAGCAGCCCTCCTCTCAGGAATCCCAACACCCTCCGGTTCCATCGCCCCTGCAGTTCACCTCTCACCACCCGTGGCCACATCAGCCCCATTTTCCTCCAGATGAAGCTGGGAGCCGGGCAACGGCAATGTTCCCACCATCCACTCGTGTGCTCAGAGCAGGGTTTGAGCCCCAAACCCCCTGGACATGCCCAACTCCAATAAATCTTCAGAGCGACAATAATTATTATCAGTGCCATTTTCAACATGAGCAGAACAATCTATTTATCCTTATTCTCTCAGAACGGAGCGATCCTCTCCAGCTGGAGCTGATTTTCCTTCACACCGCTTTTTTTTTTTTTTCTTTTCTTTTCTTTTCTCTTGCTGCTGTCAGCCTTCGGAAAGCGCTTGTTGTGTCAAATTTCACCCCCAGTAATATACTGTCCCTTAGGTTTCTAACTGAATTTCCAATGGGTGATGTCCACAGCACCTGCTGCTACCTGTGCCATCGCAGTGGTGGCCACAGACAGTGCTGGGCAAAGGGTCAGAACCCCCTCTCACCCAGCAAGAAAACACAAGACAGCCACAGGTTTTCACTCTACATCCATGCCAAAAAGCAGATTGCATGGCTTTGGTAGGATGGGGAGCATTGCCTGCGCATCTGTCTGTTCCCTGCCTAGGAAAGTGAATGCTTCCTCGCAGCTCAAAAATACTCCTTTTATGCATTTGCGGAACAATAGGGTCTCCCTCTGGTGGCAAATCCAGCCCGAGGTGTGCTGACATGGCAGCGGGTGTGTGGGACAGCCAGCTGGCACTGGGCAGCGCCAAAGGGACTCACTGGATTTTCATCAGTGCTGGGTAGTGCTGGGCTGGGATCCCCGCACCCATCCCGAAAGGATGCTCAGCCCCTGAGCTACATCTCTGGTTCTGTCAGAGGGTGGAGATGAGGGGCGCCAGGGGTTGGTGTGGGAATGGGGGTGGGATGAGTGCTGGGCATGTAAAGAGCTCCTTTGACTTTCCAGAGCTACGGAGACGGGACTCAGTTTCCCCTCTTCCCTGCGTGATGAGTTTGATCTTTATGGGGTTCTGCCTATCCATTTTTCCAGTCTCCATATACTCAAATGCAGATATAAACAGACATATCCAGACTAGAGAGAGATAGCACCTATCCTAGGTAACTATTAGGGCATGGCAGCACTCTCACCCACCTAAA
>JAOWBP010054068.1:0-10208 GCA_028571105.1 Tragopan temminckii
ATTCATTTTTTTCCCTTTGCTTATTGAATCGTTTCAAGCGCATCCTTGTTTCTTTGCCCCTAGCCCTTCCTTTTCTGTCTCCAAATCATATTTCAGGCATTAGAAGCTTTCCCCTCTCTTATTTTGTCATCAATCTGATATATTTTTCCCTGAGAAATCAGATCCTGAGAACGCCAGCAGGAATCAACTGGCACAGCTTTATTGGTGCCACTGGAGCCCTGCCCACTTCTGCCAGACAAGGGTCTGGCTCTAAGATTTTAGCAGTGTCTGCCTCACTGATGCCATCACTTTTCAGGGCCCTTTCTATGCAGACAGAAAAGTTCAGAGGCCTCTTCAGATGTTGGTTCATACAGGAGTACTGGCAAACTGAGAGGTTTTTTAACTCCACGAGGCCTGTAGGTGTCTGCATGCAGGCTTCTTTCTTGACCAGAAGAAAGGTCAAGCAGAAAGAGAGCAAATTCCCCAGCTGTCACCTTTCTGAGCCTTGAACCTCCCTCAAAGAGTCCTCCCACAAGCATTTGGGTTTGCTGTCAGCTGCAAACTTGAGTTCAATCACAGTGCACTACTGCAGCAAAGTGGGTGAAAAATCTTGACCCACATATTAATCATCTGATATATGAAGTCATTATCAAGCCAACATGAGTAATCTACAAGGAACAATGTAAATATTGAAATAAATTCTATCTACTTTTCTGCTTTCTCATTGTCCTCGAGTATGTCCTCGTAGTCCTGGAGGAGAAGGGAGAATTCTCAAAAGCACTTGTTTTGCAAATTTCTTTTTTTGGAGATCAGCTAGAGGAATATCTTAGGGAATATGTACAATCTGATATTCATAAGTCACACTCTGTTGCTTAGTCATATAGTTGCTTCTCTGTTCCTGGTTGGTAGCATTATGTAACAGCTGTGCTCTACATTGGGGCGGTAACAGGACAGCCTCCACATATGCACACAAGCAGACATACATACATGTATATCTACACACATATACATACACACGTGTGTATATTTTCAAATATTTATTCAGAAAAATCAGTCTTATTACGTAGTCTTTACTTTCAACAGTACATTTCTCAAATCTGTGGGGAAAATTTGTCCCAGAACAAAAACTATGGAAATGTGAGCCTGTACAAGTCAAAACAGAAGGATAGTCCTTGTGCTAGTTGTCCGAACCACTCTGATGTTATTATTATTCTGTGTGCAGAGTAAGTGAAGCAACTGCCTCTGCAGAGGCCAGTACTGAGAATCAGCATGTGCTGCAAGAAACAACCAACAACTGTCTTGCAATGATCTTGTGGCCTCTTTTTCAGCCCCCAGCTCCAATCATGGCAACCTAGTGACTCCTCTTGGCAGGCTGGAGTCTGATGAGATGGAAAAACTATCTAGAAGTCACTGTAATCTAGGTACCACTACCATGGCATAGATCTGGACAGGGCAGACAGAGCCAGGAGAAAACAATGTTTGGCTACAGCTCACAGCCCACATTGTAGAATGATTTTCCCTGTTACAGTAAAAGAAGAATCACTTCCCACACATCCTTATATGCCAGCCATGCCCAGGCCATGTTGCTTACCCAGGTAATTAACTCAGAGCACAGATCATTAAGAAGACAGAAGTGCTTCCCTTTTCTATGGCTCAGTGCATATGCTGGGTTAAAATGCCAGTTTCCTGTGTGTAAGGTGGCAATTAAATACACATGGGGAAAGCAAGTTAAACTAGAAACAAAGAAGCTAGAAAATAGAGCTTCTGACCTGTAAGTCTGATCCAACAGCTTTTACTACTCATACTCATATACATGCAGTAACACAGTTCACCCTAGACCTCAGCAGAGACTCATCTCGGAATGAGCTGTGCACACACCAAAGCAATATCACCAATTGGCAGAGCACCTGTTTGTTCCCCAGAGGTTTCAGATCCAAAAGCTGTGATCTGACAGATTTTTCATGATGTGATTGTAGACATGTAAATTGGAGGCAGCCAATTTCATTTTGCTCACAAGCTTAAGAAATGTAAATCTGGGGCTCTGAAATATTCTAATTACTTCGCTCCCAATGGATCTTTGTGGCTTGAATAGCACTGAAATTGCATGACATTCCACCCCCAGAAAATACATAATTCATATCTGCATATCGTATCTGTACGAGCTCTGTTCAACTTCAGGGGGAGCATTAATTTCAGAACGAGGGAATCCCTCATTTCTTTAAAGGGGTAAAAATGCATATTTCCGTGCGACTTAAATTTCCTTGTTATACATTCAATGGAAAGCAAGGACTACATAGGTATTGTGTGCTGTACCAAGCTGGGAGTTCATGCACGCTATAGGAAATGTGTTCTGCTTGATTAATCTCATGCTGACATCTCAGGCTGATGGTGGTGAGGCCTTCATTCTGTCACCAGAAATAATGTGGTGGCACTGAAATGGGTGACTGCAGCAGGGAGCAGCTCAGTGAGCATCTGCTGGGTGGGTGCTGGAGGACTAGTGGTAATGAAGAGCAGTGGTGACATTTGGGCTGCTTAGTGGAAAATAAGAGGACGGTCCCATTTGCCATTGTTTGATGGGTGCAGATTCAAAGGTCTCTCTAAGCTGCTTCGGTTTCACAAAGATCAGTTCCCAGGTTAGAAGCAGAAATAGCTCTGGGGTCTGCTACGTACACTGCATTTTCTGGCAGGCAGAAATCAGGAGTTTTTCATAAATGTGCAAAAGGAAGCTGGGGCTTCCTAAGGGGAACCTTCTAATAGCGGGTAAGAAGTGTGCATGAGATCGAGACGATAAAAATGCATTTGTTCATATCCATGCTGTACAGCATCCTCACTTTAACTTTGTGTTTATTGTGTTCCTTTGAAATGTAGCTGCTTTGTAAGTATAATTAAGAATGGGTGCTCTGCACTTTGCGAACATGGGGATGCTGCCATGGCAACACCAGAGGAACACAGAGAAGAAGCTTTCTCTGATTAATGTAATTACATAGCAAGCATGTATAATGCCTTTAAATACAATTTACTTCTGCATGAAGGAGGCATAAAATGGGTATTATAAGTTCTATGTGTGTTAACATTCCAGAAATAATCTTTGTACATGTTGCAATGTCATCATTTGTAGCAGATTGCTCACATTGTAAGGACCCTACCATTGTATGGCAATTAAGTCCGAAGTGTGGGATTAGGGTTTTAGACTTCTCCCAAGCTCAGAGCAAGATTGTGCTCTACTTGGCTTTTTTCAACTACACTTCAGGATTATGTTTCAAAGTAAGGTTTCCCTAATATAGTTCACTTCACTGTGTTCAGTTAGAGTCTCCTAATACATATGACCAACTTTAAGGAAGTTTGGAGATCTAATTCAGGAAAAAGAAGAATTTCCAGCTAGGTAAAACTCCCTGTATGGGTAAGTACTGGCTGTGTCAAATCTCATGAAAATTGGTGGGCACAGGCAGCTCCTCTGAGTTACTAATTGCCACAAGCATTAATCCCAGTCCTGAATTCCTCAGACATTAACACTCTTGTTCCCAGCCAAGTGTTTGAAATGTAGAGGGAACAAAGGACTGAAATATGAGAGCTGAGATGTTGCTCAGTAAGGCAAGGTGGTAACCAGTCTTTCAGTTCAGTGTTTCTGAATGGGTCCTGTAGCCAGCTCAATCAGAAGATTTGAATGAATGGATGGAAAGGGCATTCCGAGTAAAGGGAAAACAATATTTTCCCTTCCTGGGCATGTCTTGGATTTAAAAATATGTACAACACTTGGGGACTGTAGGAAGACATATCGTGTATGGGAGGAAGCTGCAGGGCCAAGAATCCTTTCATGAGACCAAGAGGCACTAAAGCCCAAGACAGACAGAAATTTGTCAGCTCTTGCCATGAGCCTGAATCACAGAAGGTATATGAGCTCCCCTCTGAGCCCAAAACAATCAAGACAACTGCTATGAAATGGTGCCCATGTATTACAGCATGGATTTTTAGGAAGCTGAACAGCAGTTTACAATCAGTGGGTAGTATTTTAAAAGATAGAAAGAGGGCATCCATCTAGAAATGGAAATCGTAGTATCTAGATAGCAATCTTTGGAGGACTGTGAAAGTTATGGCAGTTTTGAGGTTCAGTAGTTCACGAACAGTGATGCTTCCTGAATTGTGTGATTTATTATGAAGAGCCTTTGCATTTGCAGTATCACAGTTTCCTTTGTCAACACCAGGAATTGAAAAAGACTATTTTGTAGTAACTACATGCACCCCTACTTTAGGTATTGTCATTTAAAAGCATGTCAATACAGATTATGGCTATTACTTTATTAAACTACTGAAGAGCTGGATCCTTTGCAGGCGCGAATCAAAATAAAACAGCAGAGCTGTGATGGCTCATGCTGACTGGAGATATTGTCCTGTGAGTTCTTATGTGCAAATCATTTTTCCTACTGTAGTACAGGCAGGGTGCCAGACCTTGAATCTAGCTAATCTGTGTTGGGTATAGGATCAAAGGGAGGCACAAAGCACAGAGATACTTTGGGCCGTGCTCTCTAGCTTGTCACTTTCTGATCCCCACACTTCTTTCCATGTCAGATGCTGAATTCATCTTAGAAGACAGCTCTGGGGAGTTATCTTCCAACTATAGAGATTTCAGTCAGCCTGAAGGAAACAGAAGGAGGACAATAAAAAGGGCTGAGAGTTACTTTTTATTTCATACCACAAAAATACAACGTGCTGCATGAGTCCAGTCTTGTCAAATTTGACCGAAAAATAAAATAAAAGGGTTTTTTTGTTCATAATGGCACACGTGGATTACAAATCTCCCAATGTCTCCCCCAACTCTTGGTCTTATTCTTTGATGTATTTGCGTAGGCTGCTGCTACTTGTGTAAGTCCTCCCAACACCACTGTTTAACTGGAAGAACCTGGCGCTTCGTATTCAGGACTGTGGAGAGTGATTAGAGATCACTGATTTTGTCAAGACAAAGAATTTGTAAAAAAAAAAAAGTGTTTTGACAACTTGTTTTGCTGGAAAAATATGGGTTCTTTTTGAAGATATTCAGCATTGCAATTTGAAAAAAAAAAAAAAAAAAACCAGCAAATGTTTTCCTTTTAAATTGTTATGAAATTCTCTTATGTTTACCTGTCCTTCCATTCTCTCACACAGAAGAAATAAAATAAAGGTAAGTTAAAAGGAAAATACGTGTACACACTTGCCACCTGTAGATCCAGTGATTTCATCAAGAAAAAAAAAAAGAAAATAAATTATTAAAAATGGTTCTGACATTTTGGTCAATTTTGGCTGAAATGGAAACTTATAAATGAAAAAACATTTGCGTAACAGGCTTTCCGTTTATTAATGCTGCAATTTACATATGTATTTTCCTTTTGTCCATTTTGATGGTCAACTCCTAGTAGTCTTCTGTTAAGAATGCTCCTGCATGAACAGTTCTGCCAAAAAAAGCCAAGCAATAATCAGGAAGTGGCTTCTATGAAAGCTCAGCAGTGTTCTTAATTGCCTAGTACTAGAGCACCTAATGTCTGGGAACAGAAGGACTTTCCAAAAAATTGAACAGAAAATTGACTTGTAAGCTCGCATCTCTCATAATGACTCTGAGCCAGTCTCCTGACTAAGAGAATTTCATTGTTCCTTCCACAGAATATTGTTAAATTACAAATTAGCAAAAGTGCTAGTCTGTACTCTCTGGATGGCATATGAATATGCATTATTCATCGTATTCTCATTATTTCCATTTCCTTCATAAAACGGGAAATGAAAGACTAAAGAATTCAGTGTGAGGTGAGCTGAAACAATTGATGTCATCAATTTGAGCCATATGTTCACTATTATGTATTTAACTCCTCCTTTTCCCTTTTTGTTCTCCCTTTTCCATTCCACCTTACCATCTCTTCCATCTATGTTTACAGCCTTAAAATGCGCACACACACTCTCTAGAGAATAAACTGCTTTTTGCTTGGACATGCCTAAGTGGAGTACCCAGAGCAAAGAAGACACAACACTTACTGCAGCCTCCAGCTGTTGTAGTATCGTAGAAAGAAAATCTTTCTTCAAACAGAAATTTCTGTCAACGTGGTTCAGTTGTAAGTCAGAGTTTAACACTTAAGAGACAAAATTATGTATCATCTTCTTTTTAAACAATCTTTTTAAACAGTCTTAATAGTACCCAGTTATAAGGTTTATATAACATTCCTCTGATTTTTAACATTTGTATAAGCATAAGTAATAATTCATTAGGTTTCTCCTCTGTTTGATCCTCCTAGTAAAGGAATTCTGCATCAGGAACATTCTGAATTTTTATTTTGAATTTCATAGTAATGAATGATGAAACAAATGTATAAAATGTTAAGTTTTGAGAGACATTTTTAGAGAGAGTCTTTCTTAGCTGCTCAGAAACCACAAAAGAATGAGTGACAGAATGTGCACAAATACCTACCATTTACTTGGCGATACAAACCATGTAGTTGGGATCAGGGCTATTAAAGCATATGTTTGCTTTGAAGGCTATACACTCAGATATAATTTTTTATGACACACTATGGAAAGTGCTTGACCTGCACAGGCAATGAAAATAAAAAGAAACTTGTGCTTTTTCCTCTTTCGATGTCCTCTTTAATTAGAGTTGTTTGTATACTGAATTAAAAGTTGAGCTCAAAACTATGCAGTATAAACTCTCCCTCTGAGAACCACTTTTATAATTTGTTCTCTAGCAACTCTGAAAATGAAGAGTTCAACCCATGACCTCTCAGCTCTTACGTGTAAAGAACACGTACAACTAAAGAAGACTGAATTAGACATCATGAGCTGATAATTGGCTTCCATAATTTGGGAGTGGCTAATGAAGACAGTCTCTGATTTGCAGATGTTTCCAAAGGAAATAGACATATATCATGTTTAATCTGCTGAACTTCATTGCCCTGGTGCCCTGCTCACCACATTATCCCTTCTGAGCCACCACATTCAAGAGGGACATCAGCATGCTTTGGGCAGATTGAGATGGAGAATACACATTTCAGTCTGGAATATGTCCAAGATACAATCAGATCACATGCACTGAAGCCCACAAGTATAAAAAGAAGCTGTGAGAATTTTTACCCCAGGATGAAATCTTTCTGTAATAATTAAACTCTTCTTCTTCTGATTGACAGTGATTGACAGCATAATATCTTACAGGTTTTTCTGAGCATCACTGAAAATCTTAGGCCATAGTATTGAAGACAATAGCAGCCTCATCACTGGATTTAGATGGAAAAGTCAGACTTCTGATTTCCATCCTTTTTTTCTTGCAATTTTTTTTGTATGTGTCTACTCATGAAATTTAAAATTTCAAGGATATGGTCAAAAAAATAAAATATCTGTACTATCAGATCTACTAGATCAGTGTGTGGCAGCACGCAAGTTAAGAAACTTTCTCTCATGTATCAGTGAAGATATATTCATTTAATCTTCATGTCTTTCCAATATAGAAAAGTGCATGATCACATTCTGAGGTTCCAATGCTGGTTCTGATAATCTACTTTCTTCTTGCACCTGGGCTAGAAATTATTTTGCCTGGGTTTTGTTAGCACAGACTTACTGAAAAAAATCACAGTATTTATAGCTATAAGGGAAGATTTTCAGCATGATCCACTGGACAGAGTAAAAACCAGATCTTCTTGAAACCACTCTGTATCCTTTATTCTACATCTTCAGCATATCCTTAATCAGGAAATGACGACTGTGGATGATAGCTTTCCTCCAGGAAGCAAATGAACTGTTGATTAAAGAGGTTAATGTTGGCAAGTATGTTGCTATTAGAACAGCCTGATTTATTAATCTAAAACAAATGACCTCATGAACATGTTGCTGAAGAGATGCATTCATGAGAAGACTTAGATTTGCATAAACTTTGTATTTTTGTGCAGCTGATTAGCCAATGTGAACCAGTTTGAGAGTACTGTTTGCCTCTGTTCACTTCAAATATTCATTTATTTTCTAATCAATAGAGTGAAATCTTCTAATCAATACTTTTATATGCAACAAGATATCTTTAATTTTTTGTATACTTCACATTCATGTTTTGGAATTTCAATTCAGTTACATAGATGAGACTGGGGAAGGATGAGTCCCAGGAGCATATTTTTCTTGTGAATCCAGTCCTTGTTGCCCAATGGAGCTCTGTAGTAAAGGGTAGAAAATTAGAGTAGTGTTAAATTGCAGAGTGCCAGATGTGGAGTGATCCGCATTAGCACTATGTGAATATTTACAATTCAGATTAACACAACACTGAGCAGAAAAGCATATGTTGTGGGCACAACCTGAAAGTGTGGATAGATATGTTTAGGAGATACTCAGGCCTCTGGCAGAATACTTTGCACAGACAAAACAAGACCAAGAAACTTCAATGGAAAAAAAAACCCTATTTGTACTGTAACATCAAATGAAGATTGTTTTAGAAGTACTGTTCATCAAAATATAAGGGACAGCTGTCCAAAGCAAAGATGGGTTTGCATGATGGTCATTCACTGATGCTGGTCTTCACAGGACTATCCCTCTACATCCCACACTTTGTGTTAGGCTTCACTTCTGTAAATCTCAAAAGCACCATTTCACCAGTTCATTTATGGTAAAGATTTATGGTTGGAACTCTGTACAATTTTGGGGGCTGTTTTCGTTCATTTTGTTACTTTTGTTTTTTTGTTTTCTTTTTCTTTTTTTTCTCTCCGATTTTTCTCTAAGTACTTTCTTTTGTTTGAAATACTAAAGCTATTGTTGGAGTGGATTTGTCTAACCTCCTGTCAAGTCAGTGTTTATTCACAGAACTTTTGGTGGTTTGACACAGAAAGTTACGTAGCATAGCTCACTGTGGAGATTTAGCTAATCTGTTTTAGTATGAAGCACTTGCTGGATTTGCAAGCAATGGAACTTCTTGTTCAGTTGTGGGTTTCAAGACCTTGTTCTATTTTGGGGGGTCTTAGGCTCCTCAAAGGATAAGAAATTTGTCTCCACTTGCCTGCAGCCTACTGCCTTACAATGGAAAAAATGGGAAGGATTAAATCTCCATTTTTTTTCAAAACATCCAAAGCTAAAATTTGCTTAGGAAATGGATTTAAGGGATGTTGTGGATGACAGTTCCTACAACTTAACTCGGGTGTCAGTAAACAAATGCTAATGAAGTCAGTCTATTTCCTCTGCTCAAAAAATTCCAACAGCGAATCAAGAAAAGAGTCTACTTACTTCTTTAATAGAAGCTAGATTAGGCTATACTGGCAAAACATGAAGAATTGCCTATTTTAATTTGACTCATTTATTATTTCTGTTGAATGGCAGATGTGGGACAAATGGAAGAAGGTAGCTGCATACCAAAATAAATAAAAAATATTAGAGCAACACACTTATGTGTAGTCCCTAAGCTTTGCCCCTTTGTTCTGACAGTCAGCATTTAGCAAAACTTCCAGTGCGTATATAAATGGAAATATAATTAGGTGTTTTTTAAATAGCAATAGGTTGAGACTAGAGATTTCTTTGTGTGGTTTCCCTGGTTCTAACTGATACTATGCTTGCCTTAATTTAATGAGAAATTAATATTTTTCTTTTCTATGAAACCTTTAGTTTGGTTCTTCTGTGTGGATATGTAATAAAGCTGGAGCCTGGCATATGAGAACCCTTTAATGCGTGACTGAACTGCCTTTTTTTTCAGAAAAGAGCATCATAACTTACTGGACTACTAAACTGAAAGTAGTTTTGTCTTATGAATTATTTATTTCACAGTGTCAATTAAATGATTATTTGCTTATCTGAGTCTCATTTTTGCTAAGAACTGGACTGATTTAAAAGGAAAATATTTCACATGTTGATAAGCTGCTACACTAAATGCAGAGGACAGGGTGCAGACTGTGGGAAGAAGGAGGAGTAGAGTATTGACAACACAATGTGTTTCAGTCTCTGTAAGAGCTGCTCAGCAGTACAGCCAGCCCTTGATTCAGAGCTCTGCATGCCAAAATTGAACATTTTTTTCCACAAAATACTACCTGTCTTCCATGAAGAGGGGTGGAGATACTCCTGGATTCCTACCCAACGGCAGCTGTAGCTGAATGGGTGTTGATCCAAAGCCCATCCTTGCAAATGTGCACACAACCTTCCTTAAAAATCAGGTTGCTAGTAAAACTTTAAACTGTTTACGTGTGGAGCCCCCAGTACAAGAAAGACAGGGAGCTGTTGGAGAGGGTCCAGAGGAGGGCCACCAAGATGATCAGGGG
>JAOWBP010054069.1:0-10207 GCA_028571105.1 Tragopan temminckii
TAATTTTTTTTCCTTAATCTTTATCTCTTTTTTATATACTTTTAAGTATATACATATATATATATACGTATTCAAATACATCTATATACTTCTATATACATATATTATTAATACGTTCCCTATCCGCTCTACGGCCCCTAGACAAGAGGCTGAGCTGCTTCTGGAGCATCAGATTGGAATATGCAGTTCATACAAGAGATTTTCTTTTTTTTTAATGTTATTTTTCTTGCAGTTACGAAGGCAAAGTTTTATAACACAGGTTCAGTTCTAATCCTAACCTTACACATCAGAGAGAGATTCTCAGTAGTAAGAGTATCAGTTCTTCTGTCTACCAAACGGCCAAGAAAACACTTGTGTCAACATATTTAATTTTTAATTGGGATAAATGCTATGTATCCAGCAAGAACAGACTCAAGCTGCAGACATTTAAGAAAGATAGATGAAGAAATATACTAGTAAAAGAGGGAGGGAGGAAGGGAAGGCTGTAGCTGTATCCTGATAGTAGGGAACTCTGAGAAAATAGTGTAAGTGCAGATTTCCAACACTGCTGCCTCCTTAGCAAATGCAAGAGCATTTGCATTTAAAGAAAAGTAAACAGAGTAACGTGGAGTTGTTGCTAGCACTGCCTGTTAAGAGCAGGTAGACCAGTTTCACAGAATTGGTATTCAAGGGATCTTCATTTTGATGAAATCTCCTCACGGTAGGAGAGAATTGTAAGATGTGAAATGCTGTATCTCAGCAGATTTGCTCTACTTCTAATGAGATGGAAAGGAAAATCCTGTCAAAACTAATACCACTGTAGTGGAAGACTTTCAAAATAAAAATGATATAGAATGATACAGTGCTCTGCATGATAGGTTGACTGTAGGACATAATGCATGTTGAACTTTATATTTTTGTTACTTTCTGCCACATTCATCACCACTTTCCCCCACTCCCCTCTCCCTGATCATTGTCTAGCTTACTTTGCAGAAAAGATTACACAAATTTAAAAAAAAAAAAAAAAAAGAGAGAGAGAGAGATTAAGGAACCTCTAAACATTTGGACATTTTTAGATGTGAACTAAGAACATTCTTCTTTTATCGTCCCATACATCATGTAAACAAGCAATCCCTACAGCAATGCTAGTTAATCCTAGGAAGCTCTGCCAGAAATCACATGGAAAAGATTTACACACAACTTTCAAATGTTTGTAAATCGAGGAATAAATATTTTGACCCTTTCTGGGATGAACAAAGTTTGAATAGTATGGCTTCATGAAACAGAAATATATATGTACACTAAACTTCTAATATTGTTAGCAGTTTTAATTCTAGTATGAAACAAGACAAATTTCAGTTTAACTAGAGCACGTGTTTTCCCCATCAGTTCAAGAAATTATTATTTAAACAGAAAATCATCCATACATTCAACACTATTCTGGTTAAAATATTTTTAACCACTTAAACCATTGAAATCTAGTTGTTTTTTTTTGTTGTTGTTGTTTTGTTTCGTTTATGGGTGGAAGCTTATGTAAGAATTGATCTGAAATATTATGCAGAATGGATGTTTTCAATGGCACCTTCAATCAAATGTATTTCTTCTAACAATTTCATGTCAATTGCTTTTATACTCAGATTCTGTTCGCAATTAAAGAAGACAAAATCAAAATGAAACCCTAAGTAAAAGATAGAGTTCAGAATTGAGATACAGTTAATAATGTTGCATATCTGTATCTAAGCAAATATAAAAATCTTTTGGTTTATTTCAGTGGCATTAAACTCTAAAATATGCAACTGAAGAAATACTAAGGTAAAAACAAAAAAGCAAACAAACAAAAAACTTCTACCAGTGACCAACAAAACAAAACTGAAGAGGTGAAAGGCACACACCTTTTCCAGAAGGACACATGTGAGAGCCTAAAAAGAATCTGTAAAGACATAAAACTTGCAGCTGATGATAGATTTTTGTGTGTGTGTTTGTATAGTTGGGTGGAAAGACGGACACAATTTTTAAGAGACAGCCTGAATATTAAACAAACCTCACATCTAAAAAATGATTTGTGCAAAGCTTTAGAAGATAACCACTCAAATATTGCCCTGTCCAGGGAAAAAAATACTTGGATTATATCTACTGTTGGGGATTAAGAATAGATAAGAAAATGATTTTTATGAAATTGATCTTTCTGAACTAATACTTTATCTATTCTTAAATCTCATTCTCGAGTCTTTTGATAGGCTTAGAAGCATCATACAAAACACAGCACTTCCTATTTATTACTTTGTAGCTTTTCCTAGCTTCAGAAGTGCAGCTTAATGAAGCTGTAACATTTAGAGCCTCTGAGATCTTTATTTGAGGGGCTTTATTACATTCATAAATTACTTGAAGAGAAAGGGAAGAAACAGGAGTGCTTGACATGATATTTGAACAAAAGCAAAGCATTAAGCAGATAAAAAAAGCTGCACCTCTCAAAAATATTGTGGGGAGATAAATTAAAAAAGAAAGACACCTGTAAATCTATGTCAAAATGAAAGTCCCTGCAGAGGTATGGTGAATATTGCTACTCTTCAAGGAAGTTGTTTTGCATGGCAGCCACACAGAGTGCTGCTGAACTGCAAACTCATGTTCTAGTTACAATACGTTCTCTGCAGAAGAAAAACAAACAACAACAACAAACAAGCAAGCAAGCAAACAAAAAAACATACATGAAAGATACGCATATATCTCAGCTTCACTCCTATAATCTTCTGGGTACCATTCAGTGACATCAGCCACAATGTAGCATAATTAATTTGCATAGAGTCAGGTAACATTTTAGGGGATGAAAATCCTTTGTTACTTCTAGGTAGTGGGAAAAAAATTCAGTAGTCACATAAAAACTGTTTCAGATAATAGCCTCCAGAATTTTGGTGCAGATCCAAGTTGCTGTATATGGAAAGACTCCCGAATTTTATATGCAGAAGTGAAAAAGTTCAGTTTTCTTGAGCATGTTGCAGCTATATAGGAATCCTGAGAGAAAAAAACTTCTCTCTAATTAAATATAAGCAATTATCTTTTAAATGTCTAAAACAAAGAAAGCTACGCTTCTCATTCCACATTAGAGGACATGAGTGAGTTAGATGGGATTTTGTGTAAAGGAAAGAGTACACTTGGATCTCTTATATATCATCTCATTCTCTGTCATTCCATTTGATACCCTAATAAGCTGTGGTGTTAATTTAAATAAGCACATTCTTTATTAAGTCACCTTCACAACTGCTGTGGTTAATCCAAAGATTTTCTTGAACATCTGCTAGGAAAAAGCAGCACTGATAAGAAATTATTACTCATGCAATAACATTTTCCACATTTTCACATGAATTTTTATTTGTGGGAACAGGGAGAATTGTGAGTGGGAAGAAAAATGATCTCTAAATTTACTAGGAGTACCTTAGTCACTGTCATCTCTTATATAACAAACCTACCTAATTTTAAAGGAATTTACTGTAGAAAGATATGCAACTATTTTTCCAGTCCTTCTTAAATAAATACTGACATCTCAAAATTTCAGGTAACCTAGGATGGAATAACTGATAATCTGACCATCAAAATGAGACAAAATGAAGAACAGCAACAAAAATCTCTGAATATATATAATGGGATAATCACTTTTTTTCATTTTTCACCCCACTTAAGATATAAATAGTCAGAAGTTATTTTGAGAATTATTTTGTAATGTTGAAGGGGCAAATTTAGCAGTAACTTAAAATATAATTATATTATTTTTTAAAAAGGATTTTTTTGGTAGTTTCTTTCCTTATTTAAGGAATAAACAAATCAATGCAATTAATTAACTCTGGGCATTCTGAAACAAAAAACCATCAGTCAGATGGCTTCAACATTGAATGGGTCAAGGCCAGGATGCCAACATAATTTCAACTAATGTAAAGTAGAATCCTTCTGTCCAAGCTGATCCATCACTAAAATGTGGTAGAATAATAACCAATCTTAAATGTGTGGGTTGTTTTATGAGAAGACCTAAAACAAGGTCATTTTAAATTCTATAGACAGTTAATTTAATAGTTTCTTATTCTGATGACATTTACAAAATTTCCAGTTTTAAAGTCAAGACACATAGAAAAGCTGTTAAGCCACAATATATTGTAAGCTCTTATAATGAAAGAATAGCAGCCCAGGAAAACATAAACCCTAAACATGACTTCTTCCAATAGTACTTCATTTGGTGTCACTGAAATGAAAACAGAAAGAATGGAAACGTGTTACTGTGGTGAAATAAAAGGAAATCACAGTTGTTGTTGTTTTAATTAGTAATTGAAGAAGGTTTCCATATTGATTTTTTTTTTCTTTACTCCAACACCATTTGTCTCCTAAAGATTTTTTTTTATTCTTATATTAGATTTTCTTTTGCTGTACTAGGAATCCAGATGAAAAATTATACTTTAGTAGTGACCCAATAATAATGTAGTAATTTAAGATTTTATCTAACTTTAATAAACGTTAATATATATATTTTTTTGTTGTTAATTCTAAGTGACCCAGAGTTGCTTTTAAAATCTCATTAATCACTTAATCCAAAGACAGATTCAGCAGTTAGTCATCAGCATACTTAAGGTCCACTGGTACTCTACTGATTTTGGCTAAGAAGGCACACTAAAATTACGGAAAAAAAATACAGTCTCACCCTCTCACTTGCACTGGTGTACATCTGATTGCTGTTCAGGAAGCTAGCAGAGCAGAAAATTGCCCACTTTTTAATTTTAGCTGCCTTAGCTGGTTCACAGTAGCTGAAATGGTCATGAAACAACACCACATTCACGGGATTATTAAGTAGAAAGCAAGGGGAAAAGAGTATTTTTTATTACTGTTGTAACTGAAATATTCATTCAAAGCTAAAGCTTATTGTGATTTTCATCAGCTCTCCTTCACTATAAATTAACTTTGGAGAACAAGATGATCAAACTTATTCAAAAAAGTATACATTTTGAGAAAAGTTTTGAAGCTGTGTTATTCCACAATACAGCTGGACATCTAATTCAGTAACTTCTATGCTATCATCACAACCACATCTACATTATTACACCATCACAAGTACAGCTCAAGTATCTTACTTTAATCAGAGTAGCCTGAATCCAAAAACAATTTATCTTTCACCTATATTAATACATCAAGGTGTAAAATGTGTATATCGCACCAATTATCAGTGTACTAAAACACTTCTTAAGTTACTATTCAGTTAAAAAAAGCGATATATGGATTTTTTCATGTGCGTGTGTGTGTCTTTTAAGCCAGCTAATATGGTTCTACCCAGCCACCCTGGCAGCTTGATTCCATTCACTTTAAATAACCATAATTCTGAGAAATGTTAATCTGCTCCTACTTGCACCCTTTCCACCTTATGTTTATGCTACTGATTTTGAGAATAAGCACGAACAATTTAAATAAATAGATGCACATTTAATAGAACTGAGCACAGTGATCTGAAAAGCAACTTTTCCAAGAACTGCCTACCTTGTGAAAACACAGCTCCATCACTCTAATAAAACTGAAATAAAAATTAATTTGGGTATGTCTAAAAAAGATGGTGTAAGGAGAACTTTTTAATAAAATGAACCATACAATTTTAAATTTTGACAAAAAACACTTTGAAGAAGTTACAGTTTTCAGATAAACTACTGTTTAAAAATACAGTAATTTTGTTTTATCGAAAACACTGCTGTTGGATTTGTCTTTTTGCACTTGTCTTTCAAACAATATGCCATTTAAGATATATCCACATATCAAATGGACATAAAATATTTACATCTACTCATATACATCTTATCTTTGCATTTACAATGCCCAATTACTCTTGAAGTTCTTTTTAAAGTAGCTTCTTTTTTGGTATTTCCTTTTTGGTACTACTGAACATATCTAGGATAAGGGAGATCTGCTTGTCTGATGTTTTGCCTACAAACATTTACTACATCTAGAAGCATATGAGCACATAGAGCATATCAGGAGAAATATTTTGTATGTTTTTCTGCTTTCTTGAAAACCAGACACTAAGCAAGGTCACTTTCAATGTCAGAACAAACATTTAAAATGAATTCTGAATTCTTCCAAGAAACAGATTTCAGTTTTCCATCACATTACAAGAAAAAAAGCCTGAGAAGTTCTAAGTGGCAGCATCTCAGTACATCCAGAGGCAAAAAAATTTGGCCCTTACAAGCAGTGAGGTTCATACGTCCTTGGAGGAATAATAAGCCAGGTGTTCTTCTGCCTACAAAACCTGCAAGCTGTTGCTTTCTTGTATGAAGCCTACTGAGTTGGACTCTGCACAGCATATTTGATTGCAGTTCTTTGGCATCAAAGATCTCAGCAACTGCCTCACTCATTTTTGAAATACCCACCTGGAGTTCTTTTTTTCTGTCTAAAGAAAAATATGTACCTTATCGAATTAAACATTTTTGCACAGAACCAGCATCCGCTCCCAGAAAGACGCGTCTCCCTTAGTAAGTATTTCATTAGCATTACACTATAGAAAATTGCACTGGAAGTAATTAACTCTTGTTCATTCCTTGCAGACAGAGGAGAGATCAAAGTGGCCTGTCAGCTCTGGGGCCCGTGCTAAGATACACAGTCTTACTCCTGGTCTCCCTGAGGCCAAATCTACTTTATCAAAAACACTCCAGTACCACTCACGCCATTTGCTTTCCCAGACTACTTTACACTGTTGTCTCCTGATTCAGTAACTTCATAGAATCACAGAATAGCTTGGTTTGAAAGGGACCTTAAAGGTCATGCAGTTCCAGCCAGCTGCCATGACAGGATTGCAGTCCACCAGACCAGGCTGCCCAGGGCCTTAGCCTTGAATATTTCCAGGGATGAAGCATCCACATCTCTGGGCAAATTGTTACAGTGCCTCACCACTCTCTGAGTAAAAAATTTCCTCCTAGTATCTAATCTAACCCTCCCCTCTTCTCACTAAAAAACATTTCCCCTTGTCCTATCACTATCTGCTGGTGTAAGAAGTTGTTTTCCCTCCTGTTTATAAGCTCCCTTTAAGTATTGGAAGGCTGCAAAGAGGTCTCCTTGCAACCTTTTCTAGGCAGAACATGACTTGCTCCCTCAGCCTTTGTTCATAGAGCAGGTGCTTAAGCCCTCTAGACCCTTCTTATTCCCCTTTATCTGGACACCCTCCAACAGCTACATATCTTGTGTTGGAGGTTCTCAGGCCTGGGCACCATTTTCCATATGGGGCCTCACAAAGGTAGAGCAGAGAGGGACAATCACCACCCACTCACAGCTGACCATCCCTCTTTTGATGCAGTCCAAGAAATGGTTGATCTTCTGGGTTACAGGTGTACACTGCTGGCTCATGTCCAGCTTTTTGTTCACCAGGACCCCCAGGTCTTTCTCCACAGGGAGCGGAGAACTCAATGAGTTCTTCCATTCTGTATACATACCTGGGATTGCCTCCATGCAAGAGCATCACCTTGTACTTGGCCTTGTTTAACCTCATTAGGTTTACATGGGCTCACTTTTCAAGATTTTCCAGGTCTCTCTGAAAGGTATCACTTCCTTTTAATGTATCAACTACTCAGTGTCATCAGCAAACTTGCTGAGAGCATGTTCAATCCCATCATCTATTCCACCCATAAAGATGTTAAAGAGTACCAGTCCCAAGACAGATTTCTGGGGCACTGCTTGACACCAGCCTCCATTTGGACATAGGCCACAAGCCTCTAGCTACAACCATCCCACCAACTCCTTATCCACTGAATAGTCAATCCTTCAAATCCTGATCTTTCCGATTTAGAGATGCGAGACCATATCAAAGGCATCATAGAAGTCCAGATAGATAACATCATTAGCCATTCCTTTGTCTACTGCTGCCATCATACCATCATAGAAGCCCACCAGAATGCTTATGCACAATCTACGCTTTGTGAAGTCACGCTGGCTATCACTTGTTGCCTCCTCATTCTGCATATGCCTTAACACAGTTTTCAGGAGGATCTGTTATGCGACCTTCGCAGGCACAGGCACAGAAGATGGACTGACAGAGCTTTGATGGAAAGGACCAAGCCTGAGGGAACACAGTGTAGAGGTAGTAGATAAGATTTTAAGTATTTTTATTTTTCTTCTACTTTTTTGATTTGTTGTGGCTTGTTTAGGAAACAATTCAATGAATTCAATAATTATAGCATGCTTGCAACTCCCTTTTATTTTTGATTTTGACTTTTCCTTTATTTATTCTTCTTCCTTATTTAAGGCTCAAAGTATGCTGTCCTGTAAATAAAATGCTGTCCTGGAATAAAATCATCCATAGACTTCAATAACTAAAAGTTTTGCTGGGTAATTAAATATTTCACACTATTAAGACCAATTTATGATTAGCTCTAAATCAGGTTGACTGAAATCATATGATATGGGGTTAGGTGACAGTTACCACATTAGTCATCTGATGAAATGAACAACTTTGTCACAAGAACATATAAATTGGTTGGAAAAGATTGCAGGTTAACCAAATACAGAATCTTGTCACTGAGGGCGCTTGGTTTCATTTTTCTTTTTTCTTCTTCTTTTTTTTTTTTTTTTTAATTAAAATTAAAGAAAGTTAAAGAAAAAGCTTTAAGAATTCTGTAATAATATCACTGAACTATTTCCTTTCTCATCCATGAGCACATACACACATGTATATATGTTCCCAGAACTGGATGGTAACCATTCTTTAGCTACCCGTCAGTGCAAATAATAAAAATATCTTTCTCTCTAAATTTATTCTTATCCTGAGCTCAGAGCATTATATTTCAAGATTTAAATACGTTTCTAAGCTTTAACATTTCCTTCTTATTATTAACTTTAAATTCTTGATGTTTCATAGATTTGTATAAATGTTGAATCTTTTTTAGTTTTAATCTAAATTCTCAGCCTCAATTGCTCCCTTTGGCATTTTTGTACAGATAAACGACAATAAGTGAACCTCACACCTTTGAAAATTCATTTCTTTGTTCATGAGCACAGATTGTAAAGCCAGAAGGGGCCATTATAATCATCTAGACTTTCTGCAGCTGTTAAACCCATAGTAATTTTGCACAGCTTCTTTTTGAATAATAACATCTTTTAAATCAGTCTTAATTAAAATAATCTTCAGAGACAAAAAATCCACCATAATTCCCGTTTCTTGAGTTACAGGTTTTTCAGTCTAGCTTTTCACTCAGTATTCTAAATGTAATTATTTTGCTCAACTTTCATTTCTCTTCTTTCTAGGTTACTGTTTTCTTTCTTTGCTCTATATCTGATGACATACGTAGGGGAATTTTGGCCACAAAGCTCAAATAATTATTTTTTTCCCTCTTCCAAAGTTAACCTTCCAAATCAATGAAATATTTACACATTTTTTCATTGAATCATGGTCTCTGTTTTCTCCTGAATGCAGTTTTGCAATTGATTATGTTATAATTTATCCATGAGTCATTCTCTATTTGACTTCTGATTTCTCCAAGTCAAATAGAAAATGATTCAAAAGCACTATTTTAGGGGCCAAGATATAACTTCAGAATTGTATGTGTAAAAATATGAAAAAAGCTTGAGACATTAATTGGCAAATGCATAATTGAAGCATCTCTAAACACCGCTTCTTGTCTGACACTTTATAAAACTTTAGGAGAATATATCCATCTAAAAACATCCACCTTTTCATAAACAAGCATTTACTTATTTAAATACATTTATTTTCTAATTTAAGATGGGATCTGATTGCATGCAAGAACCTATAGAATTTTGGTATTTTTAGAACAGATCTGGAGTTTTCAGTTCAGTTAATTACTAACTATAGTCTTTATCCAGCTTCATAAACAAACAATAATCTAGCAACTAAAGCAGCTTTGGGATTTTAAAAATGTGTCCATCAAGTACAATTGAATTTTCATTATCTCTTAATCTTAGAATATTTGTACTATAGTACTATCTTTCCTTTATATCTTAATGATGTAAAGTCACGTTTTAAAGCTCCAGAATAAAACGTCTACCAAAGCTATATGGATGGTTTGGTGTGAAGTTACTAATAGGAATTATAAAATATAGCCTGCTCCTACCTGAACAGTACTGATCAGATGTGTTGAGCACTGTACATTTTCCTCAATCACAACAAACCATAATCTATGCACTGTTATGACTCCAAAACATTTCTTTCTGCATCTCCCTAACCTAAAAATCTCAAGCTGATTCCTGGGACCAGTTAGAA
>JAOWBP010054071.1:0-10203 GCA_028571105.1 Tragopan temminckii
CTCGATGATCTCTGAGGTCCCTTCCAACCCCTACAATTCTGTGATTCTGTGATTTGAGGAAGGAGTCCTAATTCTTATCTTTGCCTCTGAAGACAGGGAGATTTTGCTCTACTTCAGAGCTTAGAAAACTTCACTGCTGTACACAAACATTTTGGAAAGTCATAACCATGTGACAAGAGGTTATTACAGGGGAAAGTCTTTTTGCAGGAAAATCAGATCACAAACTCTTCACACTGCACTCAGTAGTTTTGACCAATTGCAGCCCACTCCAGAGGCCACTGATGTTGCTGACATTTTGCCTTGCATCTTCAGTCATTTTAAACAGGGGAGTTCCAGGGTGAAATGCTGAGTGCTTTTGCCATAAGATACTCTCCATAAATCAGTGAAAACTCACCTGTGCTATCCTTTCTCAGTCTGCCGCCATTCACCTGCACCTCCAGACAAGCAACTTCACGAGACTAGAAGAGACAGTGAGGGAAAGGGAAAAAGGTATTCACTACTGGCTGAGCTCTGCTTTAGCCAGACCCATGGGCATACACTTGATCTGTTCACGCCCCCCCCACACACAAGGCCCAGGAAGGTGGCATTTGGCATCAGGATGAAGTGGGATGGGTGCCTCAGGAAGGATGCTCAGCCCAGCTGTACCCAAGCAGAATGAGATAGATGGATGTCCACCTGACCATGTTCTGTTTGGGCTTGCCCAAAGCTAATGCCTCCATGCCAACCTATGAAGCAACTGCCCAGCACCATTAGCGTCAGCATAGCAGTAAATGTGGCCGTACAGCAGGGAATGAGTTAGGTAATAAAAATTACCACTAAAACGCCATTAGTAACAATGTTTTCAGGAGGATCCGGACTGAAAGACAAAATGGAAAACAATCACTTCACAACTAGCACTCTCCAAATTCTTTTTTTCCTTTATCATTATTTCTCTATCTTTAAAAACCTGTCTTTGGACAGCCAACATGGGCACATTAAACTCTACCTGGGCATCAATCCAGTCTGCCTCTTACAAGCCTGAGTCTGAATGTTAAGCCTGGGCTGCTCTATTTGTGAAGAGCTGCTGAGTAGCAGAGCTCCTCATTACACCAGATAAGATCATTTTCTGATGCAAATAAGTAAATTTACAGAAATGGCAGAATTACACTATTGCCCTGTGTTGTTCAGGCGTAAACCTGGGGGACCACAGTTGAAAAGCTGGTGAATTCATCCAATGTGCCATAATAAAAAAAGGGAAAAAAAATAAATTACCATTTACCTTAAAAATCAGCAGCAGCACTATGACTGATTTACTTGCCCATTTTCTCCATTAACTGTACAGTCAGCATAAAAACACAGCAAAAAAAAAAAATATTTGTAGATCTATCCCCACTGTTAAAATTTTAAGCGCCATTTTCCCACATTCTCACAACAAAGCAAGCATCTGGGAACTGACAGTAAGGAGCCGAACAGGTTTAAAACTTAAAATGTCCTGCTGCACAGAATGTCCCTGCAGCCTACGGAGCATCAGCAACCAGGGACATCTCTGTGCTCCTGTCAGTGACAGTGCTCTAGTGTCTCGATATGCCCGGTGTTGATGCACACACATCACACACTGCCATGCACCTCTTTCTTAAATGTCATCGTATGCAAGCAATTCCTGAACACCTGAAATCCCCATCTGTTTTGTTCAGACAATGACAGTGTTAGGGGGCTGCAAGCATAAACAGTATTTTGTACTAGAAACATTTTCTCTGAATTACATTCCTCTATTGCTCATCTATTTAAAACTTACCTACTCTCCATCGTGAATTCAACCTCCAGCTCCTCTTTTCCCTGAGAAATTAAGAAAAGACAATCACTACATGATGATTCTCCTGTGCAGAAAGACACTCTGTAGGAATCTGTGCTCTTCAGCAAGTCAGCATCTACCTTTAGCTACTGCACATGCTACAGATCTCATTTTCCTTGTGCCGCATCCATTACATTTAATGTTGCATACACTGAATTTTGTAGGAATTATATCAGCAGGCTTCTAGTTTACACCTTGTAGGCCAAACATGAATGCATCTTACAGGACCTCTTGACAGTTCCTCTGCCTTTTCATAGGCATACATTCATCCTCACTAGTTCACAGACCACCTACAATTTCTCTTCCTCTGCCAGAAACTTTCAGTGCTCCCCACTAACTCTCAGCATGAGAAATACTGAATTTCTTTGGTGCTTTTAAACCATCCTGTCCCTCTCCTAGCCTCACCCACAACCTGTATAAATGGGCCTGATGGCACATTAATATGGTGGCATGCTTTGGTGTATAAAGCCCAGGGTGCTCTGGAAAATGAACTTTGGCTGGGTAGAGTCCAATTGCATGCTCAGTCTTCATCTTCATCTTTTGCAATCCTCCTTTGCAGGTTTTGGTGCAACTCTACATCCCCCATGGCCTTCTAGAGCCAGCATGAAGGAAGACAGCACGGAGAGCCTTTCCAAAACAGTTATCGAATCAAATCAGCACTCACAAAAGTGATGTATTTCCAGGCATAAACATCATCATTAAAACCTCAGTATGAGATTGTCTCAACTTCATCAGAACCTTGAGCTCCAACTGCAAAGGACTGCCTAAATCTCTCAACATTTTGACATCAAGTAGAGCAACCAAACAAGTCTGATAATGTTGCTAACTCTATCTGCTAAAGTAGCATCCCAAATTCACTGTAATTACAGGGACAAAAGCCATCAGCAGCCCCTGAAACAGATGAGTATACTCAACTGGCTAAATGGACAGTGAAAAAGGGGTATATACCAAACAGGTGAGAGAAAAGCTGAGAAAAACACATTCTCACCTAACCACGTTCTCTTAGCTTTGTCTTTGAAATTTATCCATACCTGTGGATTCAGTTGGAAACTCAGCTGAATGTTTTCTCCAAGCTGGATTTTGGAGACATCAAAGAAAACAGTGAGGAGATGGTCATCTTGAGTTACGTTGTCCTCATCACAAACTTTCAGCTCCAAAATGTTCTGAAAACATGAAAAAATTGATTGTGTAAGTTTTTATAGAAATAAGATAGTACAGATAGTTCTGTTTAGCTGGAAGAATTTGGGTAAGAACTTCAAGAACGAATGCAAAGGAAATAGTGTTCTATTGTTTTACAGTTCATCTCTACAGGCTCTATTGACAGTTCAGGAACAGTCTAATTCATGTATTGAAAGCTAAATAACTACAAGGCAGTGTGAGTGCTTCATAAGAAAGAATACTCAAGAAGACACATAGTATGTGCGGCTATGGTTCTATCTAAGGCATCTGGGCTTCTGTCTTCAGCCTAATAATCAGGAGACGGCTAGAGAGTAAGTGCTAACATAGCCACATTTCCTACCTTAACCTGGCTCTGAATTGTAAAGTGGAAGGTCTCATTCCATGTTGGGTTCTTGGTGTTAGGAATTGTTTTGGTTCGGAAATTCTGCACCGAGGCTGTTGGCAGTCTCAGGCTCACATAGCAATCCGACTGGGTTACTGTGGAAGGAAGTATGAAAGTGACAGATCAGTAAGCCACATTTAGCACCCCATGAAGTGTTGCACTGATTGAATTTTTGAGTTCACAAGGCAGAATGCAAGCTGGGAGGCCAGATAAGATGTCATTAAGTCAGTACTATACAACCAAAAGTAGTACTAGAGAAAGTAGTAATGGCATTTGCAACACGACAGGCAGGTGAAATCTTGTCCATGCTTTACAGCACAAAGTGAGGTGACGTTGATATTTTGCACAAGATTACATTGGTCTTGGCTTGTTTTTTTCAATCAGGGTCATAAAGTTTGGCTATGAATTTGTATGTGCCCAGATACTAAGGAGGGGAGCTTTAGGGTTTTAAATTCCCTTTCCCTGTTGAAAAGCTCAGCTGTAGAATTTGGCTTCCCACATGAGCTACTTTGTAAGTGAGGGATGTTTGGGACCAAAGTTTTGGTATGAAACAGTGGTTAGCAGCTGTCTACAGTGCTTAGATCATCATTTCCGCCTAAAATACTTTTTGTCATGATCATTAAGCAGTAAAAAGCAAATGTGAATCGTGAGATTTACAATCCTTTGGATCCATGCTCCAAAGTCAAGGACAACCACCCTACAGAACACAGTTTATTAGTAGGAGTAACAAACCACATAAATGCCAAAGATAGCATGGGCACAGTATTGCACAGATGTCAATCTCATCATTAGCATTACATTTTCTCTATTTTTAATGCCACCTACTCAAGCATTCCTTTAACCACACAGCAGACACACCCTCATCTGACTACACTTAGTTTTGTCCCACTTAGTTTTACCAGTAGACTTGACTTTTGGGAAATGCAGAGTCATTGACTTGGCCCTTAGCCATGTGTAACTGAAGAATCAGTGAAGTCTACTTCTTTTTTTTTTTTTTTTTTTTTTTTTTTTTTAATGACTGCCCTGGGATTTAAGTCATTTTTGTCTAAGTAACTTTGAAAGAAAAAAGAGTAACTTTGATTAAAACTGTTGTGGTATATAAAATATATATATATGTATATTTAAATTATAAACATACCAAAACACAGAGAGATCATACACATTCATAAAGAGTCCTAATAGCTCCCAAACTTCCACGTATATAGAGGAAATCTTCATATGAAAATCTTTTTTTTATTTACTTTGATTCTTTTTTTTTTTTCCTCCACATTGAGATTAGCGCACTCCCATCAGATCTCAGAGGATCAGAAGGATCCACTCAAGTTTGTGAGTGATCTTGATTCCGTGCTTGATCCACGCTATGTACAAATAGATGTGAGGACTGGCACTCCACTCTGTCCATCATTAGTGCAGCATAAAACTACACTGCCTTATATTGAGAGTCTTATCATTTATACATACAAGGCTCTCTTTAGCAGGCACATGCGTGCAAATCCTCATTATTCTAGTACGTAAGGCTAAACACCACCTGACTACAGAAGGGGAACAGCAGTGATGATGTTCATATGATGTACACAGCAGAACTTCCCAGCAGCAACTGGTGTCCCTCCCCTCGACCATGACACATGAGCAGCTGTTGAAATGTACTTGAGGTGCCAGCCATAGTACCATCGTGGGGCAATATCCTGCCAGAAGCAGGTGTGGCAGCAGGTGCTTATGAAAGTACAGTCTTCATGCAATTATTACGCTATGCTTCTAATTATCTTCCAGGATAGCTGCAGGACTGGATCCTAATTGCACTTTGCCATTAGAAAGCATTACAGCTGCATGACCCATGCTAAAAAACACCATGGTCCCAGCACCATGCTGCACCTCAGACAACAGCAGGGCACCAGCTGTTCTGGCTAAAACATGAAGTTTCTCCTATTTTTTATATTAACAAATACAACTTCCAGCCTTCATGGACAGCAATGTGGGCAATCCTCCTCCTCTTGGACTGCCTGTAAGCACTCATATGGAGGCCAACTCTAGGGGAAAGTTTTCTTATGGCTCTCAAAGTATAGCTTTTCTCTTTGTGCTGAAAACAAGAATGTGGTCTCAAATATTGATCTGTTTGCCCAAATCATTACTGTGGTCATGGATGTCCTTCACTTGGACCATCTCATGAAATATAGACCATCACCACCTGCAAAGAAATGCATTTTTGCTCTTCATCCAACACTGGGGATCTGAGTAGAGATATGGCTATGGATGGGTAGATTAACAGTGCTGTTTTCTAAAATGCAAATTATTAGATAATTTAGATCACAAGTTTTTTGCTTTGTTTGGTT
This sequence comes from Tragopan temminckii, assembly GCA_028571105.1. NCBI lineage: Eukaryota > Metazoa > Chordata > Aves > Galliformes > Phasianidae > Tragopan > Tragopan temminckii. The sequence goes on from JAOWBP010054071.1 coordinate 5,723, forward strand.
TTGTGTTGTTGTTGTTCTTAATAAAAAGGACATGGGCTGCTTCTGTGGGAATAAATGCCTTTGTTTCCAAAACCCTTCACAATATAACTATCATAATTCAGACAGGCCTGGGAGAGCATTTCCTTCCTCCAGGCAACTTTTAATGTTAATCTACATCGCCTATAACTAAATTTCAATAAAAATCTTTCTCACACGTTCACACCTTGGCCTTCACCTATGGTGGCACACTGTAAAGAAAGCTGTATCACTATTGTCATTTACACCCATTCTTAAACCTATTCTTTGCTGAGATTCTACCAAATAATCACTATTTTTCTCTATTTTTTTTTTTTCCTTATCCACATCCTCACATTATTAAACAGGATTTCAAACAGCATCTAGAACAATGGTACATAATGGCAACTTCTTAAATATCATGGTGAAGTAAGTAATAAATAACAATGAAATAATAATTTAGTGCAAGAACCAAACACCAGAGGAAGTCTGCGGGTTCCTATAATAAGTATCAGATTGGACTACAGATCCTCAAACAATAATATATTTCACCAACTATATTCCATTTCAGAGTCTCAATGACCTTTCCACAACTTGATTTCACATATAGCAGAGCTGCTACTGCAATGCCATAAAATATGTTTTAAAATAAAAAATATAAACTATACTTCATAATCTTATAAAATATTGCATCCAAAATAACATAGGATTTAAATTAAAAAAAAAAAATCCCAAACCTGAAATTTTTCAAAACTGACAAGTCTAGTAATAAATATATTAAAAAAATAAAAGTCTGCTTTTCCCTCCCCACTTTTTCCACCAAGACATTCACAAAAGATCATTACTATTCACCAAGAAAATGCGGAAGAATTTACTTAGTTCTATAACAGCCAAGGTCCATTTAGCCCAGTGTCTTTCTGTATCTACTGGGTCTCCAAAATGCTTTCAGAAAGCAGATAATGACAGCTTGAAAATGTTCATCTCAGCGTTTCTCCCCAACTCCCTACTTTTAGCATTTTGTTTAATTCTCCACACTTACGTTTTGTTTGTTTGTTTTTATCTAATTCCACTCAATGAATTTGTTTCTCTACAGGATCTTTTTCTTTATTTCTTTTGTCCCTTTCTGGGGGAAGGATTTTTCATCCTGTTAGGAATGGAAATAAGTGCCAGAGAAGACCATGCCCCTATTTGATGAGCATTTAAGTGCATAAGAAGAGGGTAAACATCACACAGCACTCCCAGTCCTCACAGTTTTATTTTCAGAGACTTTCTAAGCCAACCTTTGCTGCTTTTTTTTTTTTTTTCTTCTGTGAATATGGTTAATCTCTGTTTTGAACCTACACAAACTTTTGATATCCATGTACTTTAACAGGCTGAGCATGAAATTTGAAATTGTCCACAGAGAAAGTCCTGTTTTTAAGGTTGGGTTGGATTGGTGCACATCCAAGTCTCATCCTATTGAGGAGTCAGGATGCAGACAAGGTACACACCCAAATCTGGGAACTGGTGTTTGCTGGTCCAGGAATATTAATAACTCCAATGAGTCTGATGGGGACGTGGTTGTTCTCAGTGGGAAGAGGGAACGTGCAGATCACAAACATGGCACCAAAGTCACAGAGGACATCAGTGATGCATGAATACACAAATGGAAATCACTGTTGATGTATTATTTACACATCGATGAATTAGTGGTAAAAAGAGATGAAATAGTATAAGGATGTCCTAAAAAGATGAAGAGTTTAAAAAAATTGAAAGTAATTTAAATTGTCTTCGAACTTCCAGTAAAAGTCTTGTAATACCTGTTCTGTAGTTGACGCTATTGAAGTTTTGAGACTATTGTTATGGATTGGTTTTCCCATTTCATTTACTGTCTAGAAGATGAAGCAGATAGAGTGATAATGAAATTAACTCATAGTACCCCAATGCAAGAATATCTAAACACTAGATGAGTATTAAACAAAGTGATGCTAAGACTGTACAGAAGTAGTGCAAGGAAGGAGCTTCAGAGGAGAATATAACAAAATGGAATTAACTTCTTAAAAAAAGGATAAGCATGACTGGAGAAAAGCAGGAAGAGCTGATTTTAGATACTGAAATTGTTTAAGATGGCTGGGAAATAGGTGACACTTGTCATCCTGTTCTATTCAGAAAGGTTTTCAGGAAAAGGACAGCTATTAAATAAAAAATAAAAATAAAAATAAAAAAATAATAAAAAAAAAGCTTGAAAAGGATTAATGAGAAAAAAAATCATTAAGAAAATGGTACTGTAAAGAAGTCAGCATAGCTGGAGATGGAAGCTCACGTGCTTTGGGGCTTCCTAAGTGTGTCAAACTAATCTCTAGGTAATTATAAATGCGACAGAAAAATATATTTCCCAGAGGTACAGAAAAAAGTAGCTAAACACTGCAAAAGTGGTGCATTTTCCATCTTAAGAGTCCCATTTATTTCTTCTCAGAGAAAGCCACATAGTTACAAACAGGAAGCTTGCGCTAGCTTTTCCATTGCCAGTGACTATCCAGATGTGAAAGTCATTATCTTAAAAAAAATTGAATCACAGTGTTATTTGTTATGATGAAGAGTGTATAATTGAAATATATGACTTCTACAAGTCTGACTGTATAGCAAACTACAGGTTGAAGTGGCTTGAAAACAAAATTTTCAGATAAACTGGAAATAAGCAGATATCAAAACCAGACTCAGAAATCAAGTATATGCAAGGCAGTGTCATGACTGGTACAATTCTGTAATCCTCAAAATACAAGTTCCTGGGTACAAAGCCGAGTATAGAGGAGAGGATGTGATTTTTGGCATTGAGCCCTGCACTCCAGGAGTGATAATAAGAGAACTAATAAGCAGACATATAATTCTCCTTTCTTTGCCATCCTCTAAGGGGAGGCTGCAGTTCACTTAGACTCACAAAATGTCTTGCTCACAGGCTGGCTGAGATTCTTACCTGTGCATCTCCTAGCATGCCAGTATGGATACCAAAAGACTAACTGCCCTGCGTGACAGGAAAGGTATTTATTTTATATCCAAACATTATTCCTAACTTCTATATCTCGGACAGTTCTTTCAGAGATTCTCTGCAAATGATGGAAGTATCCAATAAACAAAGCATGCACCTTTACAAGCATGGTGTTTATTTTGTTTGTGCCATTTTCTCTCTCCAGGGTTTGACTGACATGACCATTTCAAGCAGATAACAGCTTGGCAACATTGGTGGTGAAATGCTTGTTGCCCTGTTTTGCAGATAACATCCAGTACAAGTTTTGCAGTGTAATGCAAAATAACCTCGGCCTGGAGAGTCTGTGCTGCTTCAGACCCCAGGGCATGCCCTGTAAACATCACAGCCATCCAAACCTCTCCTTTGAGTAGAGTTAGGGGCTGGATGAACTGCCTCTTACCAGCAAGCTGAAATGTTCAACCAACTCAGTACCTGGCCTACACGCTAAAAATTTCTACTGTTTGGAAGGAGAGCAGCAAAACAGGCAACTCCCTTAAGAGTCAAAATAGTTTGAAACCAGAAGAAAAATTTGTTGGTGGAGAGGAAGAAAAGGCAGAGAGTAATTTCAGTAAGATCACTATCATGCAGATGACAGGACATGATTATCAGGGAATATATCTAAGGGCCCTGCTTATCCACACCTCTTTCTTTCCGTTCAGAGCCTTTGAATTTGTACCTTCAGTTTGGTTTTAGCTGCAGCAAGAGATTTTCCTCCACCCTTTAAATGAACTTCAGATCACCTTTCCACAGATTAGAAATAAGTTCATACAGACTTTTCTTCCCCATGCATTCAACAACAAGAATTTATCTTCCTTCTCTTCAGAAAAAAAAAATAAAAATAGAGCACTCTACTATGCTTTGAAACATATATCTCTTATGGCTGAATCAAATGCAACAGACACAGAATGATAGAATCATATAGGCTGGACAAGATCCATTAAATAAAGATTAACCAGCACCTAATACAACAAGGTCCACCCCTAAACCATGTCCCTAAGCACTGCATCTACACAACTCCTAAATACATCCAGGAGTGGTGACTTCACCACTTCCCTGGGCAGCCTGTTCCAATGCCTATCCACACCTTTCCATGAAAGATGAGTCCATGAGAGATGTCAAATATCCAGTCTTGAGCACACATAAAATACTCTATGCTATGGACAGGATGGAAGAAGGAACCAAAGAAAGAAGTGCCCTCATCTAAATTTCTTCATGCACTATTTCCTTCAAATAAATATCTATACATTTTTCACAATTGAATCTACATTTTACGCATTCTGTGCAAACAGATCTGAACTGCATGAAGCTGATGGCTGGACCTCATTATTATGCTGACAAAAATCTAAGAATAAATAATATGAACTATGCTACTTCATCTTCACCTACCACAGTCAAACATCTCTGCCTCTCTCCATTTAGAAACGCTCTGTGATGTTTTCCACACTTGGTTATATTTCAAATAGCTTTACAAGCACACGTATAC
>JAOWBP010054072.1:0-10199 GCA_028571105.1 Tragopan temminckii
AATTCACTACTTTGTATAGATGGTAACAAAAGTACTGGAAGAAACTACAAAGCATTCAATTTATTTTCTACTTCTTCCCAATCCTTTCAGCCACACTTTTAAAATTCATCAAATTCTGGTCTCAAGCCTCTTCTACTTATCTCCAAATAAATGACACTTGTTAAAGGAATTGTTACTATTTCCAAAAATTCAATTTTGTTTTTACCTCTCCTCTTTTTTTTTTTTTTTTTTTTTGACATGGAGAAGTAGAAGAAAGGTAACTGCAATAAATCAGATATAATGTGAAAGTTGTAATGCAAGCAATTATGATGTCTGAAGCAATCATATGTAATTAGTATATTGTACAGTTTACAACTTTGAAAGTTCTTCATCTTTGCAAAATGCAGAAATGTATCAGGAACAAAGATTATATTTTCTTAGCATACTGCTTCATAGGTTTCAACTGCACAGTGCTACTGTTACAGAAGTTTGCTAATGCACTGCAACCAGGTGTTCATCTTGTCACTGGCTTATGCTGGCACATCAGCTCTCTCTTTCAGATTAAGTCACTTCACCTCTCCCTTGACAAAGAGCCCCTTCCCCCACAGTATGCAACAACATAATACTGCAAAGTTTAAGATACAAATTTCTTTATCATGCAAGTTAAATCCAATCACATTATAAACTCTTTCCAATTGAATCAGGTAAAAGAGCTGCCAATTCCTTAGACTTGCACCAACAAAGCCGAATTTTTAGAACATTCTCAAAAGGAAATATACAGAAGAAATCCCAAGGTCTCACCTCTGCATCTTCCAATTCAACATCTAAAAAGTCAAAGTCTTTAAAAACTCCAAACTGTTGTTCACTGGTATTGTCTTCTACAGCCACTTCCTCTTCTTGAATCACTTCTTCTGTTGTTGAAATAAGACTGGTTTGTTGATCTCCAACTTCCAAGTCTTCATTAGAGGAAAACACAACCTGAAGATATGGGTAAGAATAGAAATAAAACCTTTCAACTTCTGTAACACCAGAAGTGATCCATCCTGCTTCACACAGTTTAATAGCAATAGCAGTATTAAGTGTGCCAGTGTAATCATTGTAATGTGGCACGTGCAACATGCTGGACTTCCAACTACATATTTAAAGCATAAATATTGTTCTCTCATTATTGTGAGAGCTGTGAAAGTCTGGACCTCTTGAAGAATGACAGAAATTCATTGTTTATGATTCCATTTCTATTTATATTTTAATCTTCTATTGGATTTGTGAATTACTGAACTGAAAACCAGTTTCTAAAACCTTTCTTCATAATTTCACCAGTACTTGAAAACCTAACAGCATTCTCATTTATGGAGCTTTAAAAGCAAAATAAAACACCACCACTACTTACTGAAGGATTCTTGGGAAGACCAGATTCTGGACCACACAGAGAAAGCACATTCATGAGCTTCTCCCTGGTTCTTCTCTGAAAAAATATACCAAATAATAATAATCACATAGCAAGGCATCTACCAGAAGTCCAAGTAAAAATGTAAATGTCTGCATTTTTAACTAGTCATCTTACATGCTGACATCCTCTAGAAAGAGAAAGAATCTTATTCTCTTAACTTTACTGGCTTTCACTCTGTATTAGTTTATTGCTTTGCCAACACATAATGCAATTTCAAACTACATTTCAACAAATATTTTTATTACACATTCACAAACTGTCTATATTGCATGCTTAACATGCTTGAGACACAATGTACCTGAGATAGCTGTGGTCTCTTCCAGCTGACAGGAACTAATGCATTTGAATTGGAGCCTGATGAAGTTGAAGAAGTGCTCCGAGTGACAGCAATGACTTTTGGCTTCCCATTTCTACCAGCAGCACTGTGTTGATCACCGTATTTATTCCCAATAATTGGTGTCTACCAAAGACAACACGTGCTTTCTTAAAATTCAAATCTATATTAACAGAGACTACACATTTGATTTTAAAAATTAGTCTTACATTACAGAGGGCCTTTTTCTTTCTAGCTGTTTTTATTCTAGAATTCTACAAAGTTTGTGCCTAATCCATTGAGCACCTATACAACAACAGTATACTTGGAAATAAAAAGTTAAATACTTGTAGCTCAAGCAGCAGACTGTCGCTCTACTAACTTGCAATTTTTTTGAAAAATGCAAATTCTATGCTGACAGTCCAGTTATATTTTTAAATGCATTTAAAATAACTTGTGAAGTTTTTCTACAGATACCCTCACAGTTATTAACTAATTATTGCCACAGTTCAGCAACTTCTCTAGAACACACACAACTTCTGAAAATCAAGGATCATAATTCAGCCCTTTTAAAAAAAAATGCTATTCTGATAAATCTTGTGGGAATTCCCTGGTATCTTGGCTTATTTGCATTCAATTTAAGTAATGTTCCTATGCCATGCACATCTCCAATCATTATATGTGTTCCAACCACAATCCCTTATTTTTGATTCCTTCTGAAGTTCTCTCCAGATTCTGCATCCCTATATCGCAGTCAGTTGGCTATGCTCTTATCTTCAGACATACAAGTGATCTGTATTAATTAATACATCATTTTGAGCTCTAACGAATCTTTTCAGTACGACTTCAGTTACACTTCACGTGTGTATAAAACTTCAACATGCATTCTTAAAAATATTTATTTTTAGACATCAATGCAAAAGGCTAACACAAAATAAATCCAGGTTTGGAACAGAAAATCACTGCATCGTAATTTAAACAGAATGATTACCTCTGATATATCAAAATGAAAATCCAAGGTCTTGCCAGGTAGCTCCTTGGAAACATTATTAAAAATTTTCGTGAAGGAGATTTCAGGAGAACCTATGTCACCTCCATAAGATTTTGGAATATCACTAGGTACAACAAGGCTTGCTGATCTAGACACCACCAGTTTCAAGATATTGAGGGCTTCCTTCCAATATGGACTCTAAAAAGAAAATAACTCAATCACCAAACAATCACACTCAGTAATACAGCAATTTTTAACGTATAGTAGGATTTTTCTTTGACATTTCAAGGTTCCCAAAGCCAAAAGCTCTAATCTTCAGGTGACTGCAAGGCATTAGCACTACCAGCAGCTTTGGAACTCGAAATGCTGGTAAGGCAGCAGAGAAGCATCAGGTCATCCCACGACTGTCAGAACAAGCCAGGCAGGCTTACTAGATCCAGATCACAGTGCACATTGGACTGCTTCATGCCTCTTGCTCCCAGTATTTATGCAGTTTGTTTATGGGTCTTTTTTTCCCCCCCCTTCTTTTCTACCATTATATGGAATATCTGTCCTTCATCTGTCCCAGAAAACAAAATTCAGTAGCATTTAAAAGCAAAATAATTTCTACCTCCTAGCATCTTTAATTATTTTACGCTCAGGGGCAGAATAAACTGAATTTAAAACAGACAAACATATTGGATGCTCTGTATTTCCTCAAGCATTAGAAAGATGTTTAAAAAAAAATTACAACATTTTTTATCTTGCATCAAACTGATGGAGCTCTTAAAAAAAACAAGGACAAAAGTATGGGAACATAAGAGGCTGAGTCTGAGCTAAGTGCTCTCTCTTCAAAAAGATGATTAAGGTGATGTAAATAATTGAGCAATTCCATCTGCAGAGATTGCAGAGTGGATAACAGAAGAGGTACACACCAAAAGCAGCAGTTATGGAGGGTTAAGATTTATGCTCCTGAAAATGTTAGGATTCTGACTGAAAACTAAATCTTCCAGTTCTTTGGAACTACTAGTAATTTTTTTTAGTACCACTATAAGTGTGTTAAAATACTTTTTATTTACTACATTAAAACAAATAAGCACCACTTGCAAGGCTCTATCTAGCATGTGGTTCTTTGTAATCAATGACAGCCTTCAACAACCTAGTTAATTTCTGTGTATCACAAGCATAAAAAAAAAAAAATCATCTCAACTTGAACCATCCTGTAGTAATTCATATTTATTAAGATGCATTGTGATCACAGGCTAAAAAAGCCTGTTTTGTAGCACAACAGTTAAACAAGAAGTCTTATTTTTGGCCTCTTATTACTCAATTGTTTAATCCTACCAAAAATGCATATGCTTCTCTGGAACATTATTTCACTACTACCAGTATTTTGACAGCTAACATCTTCTAATTATGATTACAGTCCATGGTGGTGTGGTCCTGCAGAGAAAGCTCAGATAAAGGTTAGAGGCGAAGCAAGCAGATGTCAGGCTATGAGGACCATTGTTATGCCAATCACTGCATTTTGCCTAATGCACTCGGACAGGAACACAATATCTAAAGTACATATCCATCAATAACAAATCATCCAGGGAACACTACCTTTCCTGGTTAATTATGATTAAACCATTTGACTGAGCTACATTTGGCAATAATGGAATTCAAGGAAGAAAAAGAAAAAAAAAGGAGAAAAATAATGAGAATGTTGTGCACTGAAATGGCTTTGTGCTCCCGGCATTTTTATAGAAGTCTTTCAGCAAGATGTTACATTTTCTTCCACAAAATATTTTTCAGTAAATTGTGTTTCAATTACAAAGAACCAAATTGCCTGGGGCAAAACACTGTTTTGGAGACTTCCTTTAATAAAAAATGTGTTCAAATTCCGTAAGGTGAACATTAGTGTTCCTCACTTCAACAGATTTATTAGTGCAAGTGATTTAAACATGCACTTAACTGTAAATCTTCTTTCGGAAAAGAGATACACTTAAGTACAGCCCAGAAGTTTTATTTAACAGTAAATGTTTGCTTATTTAAAGAGTTATATTTTAATAGTCGAAGGATCATCTGCTATGGCTACATATATAGAACTGTCCACATCTATAAACAGAGGCACTCTCATCCACACGATTTGTCCGAAAAGATGTAACTCTAATTGAACAAATATATAAGCCTATAACAAATTAAGTATGTAGAACAAAAAAATAAAATACTATGGAGCTCGACTTTAAGCAACTGTTTTTTTATGTTTAAAATATATTAAGTCTAAAAGAAAACCAAGTGTAATTTCCAACTTTATAACAAGAAGAAAGGCTTCTCAGAGTACCTACCTGAACATATTTACCAATAACTTTAATGATTTCCAAATTAAACTGCTTCACTGGTGCTGTGGACAGGTCAATATGACTCAGAAGACTGTAAATGATCTGTAGCAAGGATTGCTGCATACTGGATAACCCTTTCTCCAACAGCTAGAAAAAAGATTTTAAGAATTAACGCCTTTAATGGTAGCAAGAAATGAAAATGAACATTAAAACGTAGACAAACTTCCATACCTATTTATTTTTCCCTACAATAAATTTTAGTTGCCACTTCACGACTTTCTAAATCTTATTTTATCATAAAAATGGAGAATAAAATGCAATAAAACAATATTACCTGTTCTAACTCATTTTTCCCCAAAATTTCACAATGTCTGTTAGCACAGATCTAAAGCACCTAATAAAAAATACTTCTTAATAAAAGTGCTCAAATAAAGTAAAAACCTGAAAGCTGCATGGAAAACAATTGCATCCATGCATGGTATACACAGTCTTATGAATGAAGCAAACATATAGGAATTCATTTGTAAGAATATTTAAGTATTTTTTCCTTATCAGTTTGAAAGAATATTCTTCAAGGACAAGCTCTAAAAGCTTTTCACATCACAAACTTTTTTAAAGGTAACAACAGTTTGTCTGTATAAGTGGTTGGCAGAATCATATTGAATTCTATCCTTAAATTATCTTTGGTGATATTCTACACACTACTTACAAATGAACTTTGAAATTAGTTCTTAAGGACAACTTTAAATGTGTACTTGGTTAAAACATACATTTTAAAATACGCATCACGTGTATTTTACTAAAGTCAAGACTCTGCATACTTTACTCATGTAGCATAGAGCATAACTGACATTACAAAACAGTACTACTGTAAAAAGGGACCTGTGGTTATTATTTCAAGGCACGCTCCAGTTGTTGCACTCCCAAGTGGCAGTAGTCATCCCTTTTCCATATTCTAAAACATTTTATTATTTTATTATTTTTCATGATGAAAGATGTTCTTTTCCTCCAAATACTCAGTCATACGAACAAGGAATAGGTAAAGAGTCAACATGAAATACACCTTCATTAAAAATTTACCTCTGCAAGATAAGTTACAAGGTTAAAGGTGGCATCTGAGAAGGAGTCATGCAAGTATCTACACACAACGTTAATCCAGTTAGAACAGTCCCTGGAATAACTGTGTGTACTGTACAAACTCATCATATGAGCCAGATTGGCAAGAGTTGGTGATTTCTCCTCTGCACAAACCTGAAAAGCCAAAAGTATATACAATTACATTACAGATGACAAAATTTTAACCTATCAGGGAGCAAGACTGTTATCATTGCTAACATGTAAGTTCTTTTTTTACCTACAAAGTTCATAGAAAAAGCTAAATATATTTTTTTCAGTGGAAAAAAACAACTCAGGAGCTTACTCAGACCAACTGTATAAATGGGGACTGGATTACATTTTTGAAATCAAATATTTTACAGTTAGTTATCTCTCTATAACTCATAGAATCACATAAATGAATTATATGAAGGAGTGGAAAAATATTGAACCAGTGCTGGTAACAAAAGTAAATTCTAGCAAGCATCATTTTACATACCTTTGCTATCCTGTCAGCTGTTTCCTTACAGAACTGAGTTGGATTATCAAAATGTTGGATCAGATGAGGAAGTAGGCACAAGATGTTTAGGGGAAATCCTAAAACACATACATAAACGCAGTTATATGAGCCCTAAGGATTTTAGCATAATTTAATGTGGTCTGAGTGTGTGTGTGTGTATCTTTCTGGTATTTAAGTACTCTTAGAGTATGATATACCTACATTCACGCATATATATATTATATATAGACATGCATTACTATATATTATAATATTATATTTTATTATATATTTATATAATTATATTATATATATAATGCTTTATATATTTTTATATAATTTATATTTTATTATATATTATAATTATCATATACATATAGACATTGCATTCATGTATAATATGCCTGTGTGTCTAAGTAGGTGGATAGATGAAACTAAAATCACCACTGGGTCAATTAAGGAAAGCTGTCAAGAAACTCAGTAGCTTAACGCAATACAGTAGAACTATAAAACGTGCAAATGTTGGACATAGTACTTAGAGAGCTTTTTAGTACAAGATCACAAAAAGTAATACATAAACTCTTCAGACTTACTTGTCAGCAAGTTTGAAGTAATTTATATGTCAATACATAAAGTTTTTGTGCAGTTTTTTTTGGCACATAATGACTGTCAGTAATGTATTCCCACTTATTAACACTGCATTATCAACAACTACAAAAAACATTTGTTTGAAGGGAGTTCTTTTCAAGGCAAATGCATAACCACTAATGATTTTGATTATACTTCACTTGATTAAAAAAACACCACATTTTCATTACAAATATATTTACTAATGATACCTGCTAGCTGAGAAGGATCCACCAAAGCATGCCTGGAAATTGTGATGAGTTTACTGAGGAGGTGAACTGTCATTTCTTGTGTGGATGCTGAAGTAAAGCCTTTTAGGAAAAGCTGCTGAAGCCCTGGGAAGTTATTCCATTTCAGTTTATTCTGCACCTTTTCTATCTTCTCCCGACTCTCCGATTTATCCAGAGGCAAGTGAATAAGAAGTTTGTTGAGCAGCTTGAGAGCCAAAAGGTATTCGTACTCATAGTCTGACTCTAGCAATGAAGTTGCAATCCAAAATATGGTGGCCATCAGATTGACAGGATCAGTAGTTGGCTGCACATCATACGTTCCTCCCTCCCTCAGGGAGGAAAGGCTTCTAGTCCTGGCCAAACTTCCACCATGATTTATCCTTCCATCCATTATATCCAGTGTGTTGCTCCGTCGACGATCACCTCTCCTCTCACTGATCAAATTCAGTCTCAAAGAATTACTTCTTGTATTGTTGTAGTATCCCAAACAACTGCCACTGTTAATGGGATTTGTGCTTAGATTTATCTGTCCAGTGCTTTTCCTATTAGCTGCATACTTGTTCCCCATTACAGAATCATGGTATGAGGTTCTAAAACAAAAATCATTATAACATGTTATTCAATGCAAAATGCAGTACCCTGCATATATACCCTTTAGAAAAATACCCTTTAGAAAAAAGAAAAAAAGGAAAAAGATCTGACACTAATCACAAAGATAGACAACTCAGTGAACATTACAGTATGTGGAAATACACGGAAAACTACTACAAAATATGAAAATATCGAGAACATTTCTCTATGTATTATAATATCCTTGCAGCATAAGAGCAAGACTTTAGCACCCCATTATTTTTTTTACAAGGTATATTCATTACAATCACCAAATTCTCAAATAGTTACACAGCAACTCAGTAAAATAAGGAAAATTAACCTAAAGCACATAAAAGATGGTTTTGAATTGAAGATTTAGCATTCCGACTTACCTTCTTAATAGATGTGATAAAGGTAGAGATAAGTGAATTAATATATTTTTTTTTACTTATTACCTTATTTTTCTGTTCTAAAAAAAATCAACAACTTCTAGTTCTCACTCATAAAATACTTAGAAATGAAATAAATTCTTAGAAATAGCAACATTTTCAGAAACCTTTTGTATGCAATCAAACAAAAGAAGATGAGCATACAGCAATTTTCTTCAATTTTGATAAAAGTTATTGAGCTAACCACTCAGACTGGAATGAGACACAGAAAGAAAGGACTCAGACTGTTCAATCAGACATTTCTCAAACACGGACAAAAAATCTAAGGCCTAAGAAAAAACAGCATTTTCTACTGCTGAAGAAATTTCTTCTGTAGTAAGAATGGAGAGTGGTTTGAGAGCAGACCTGAGGAGAAGGATTTGAGAAGGGTTGGAACTAGATGATCTTAGAGGTCCCACCCAACCCAAACTATTCTACAACTCTATGATTGGAATAGAAGTATTTATTGCAGTAAGACTTTATATCTGTAAACTTTAAATTACTTCTTAAGTATTATACAAATGGGGAAAAATAAGATCCCATGAAATTGTATTATTTAATCAAGTTCACTAGAGCCTGATAAAGTCCTGAATGTACTCACAGTGCCCTTTTTGAGAAATTTCAGAATAAATGACAGTATTTCATAATTGAAGCCACATGGACGTTTTTGAACCAACAGGCTAATTTGGAATGGTAACAGATATCTACTTCAGCAAATCTAGGCTCTTAGGAGTTTTGCTTGGGGAAGAATGCTGAAAACATCATAAAAGAGGAAGCAATTTTGCTAGTGAGATATCACTACCCTGCAAAGACGATAACTAATTATTTCATTACATAACTAACAGAGATCTTAAATAATTCAAATGTATAAAAACATAGAATGTAGCTTGACTAGTGAAAGAACTTACTGAGAAAGAGCAGAAAGCAGATCATAATGCTTCATGGTTTCAGCCAACGTATCAATAGCAGATTCTAAAGTCAGAAGCAGTTCTATGACAAAACCCTGGGGAAAGCCACAGGTCATTATAAATTATACAGTATGCAAAAGGGAACATCACAACTATTGAGTAGCAGTATAAAATCAGCATCAATAACTAAATTATTCTCATGCTTCAGTTAGAAGATGACCTTGAAGAGAAAGGTCAAGCTGGCTACAGTTTTAAGACGGGGAAAAAAGTAAAATGACAAACCCTTCAATTCATTGCTAAAATTTCAAAAAATTCATTCTGATTTACACTATTCTTAAGTATGGTCTCACCCTTGGTTACTTAGATTCTTATTTTGCAATATTGAAAGCTTAGATTGAATTCTTTGGACATGACACCCAAGTTGGATGTTTTTAACACTTCATCTGAGTTCTTAATAAAGAACACAAAAATATCTTTTATATGGCTGATCTCAGGAACCTTCTACTATGAAAGATACAGCATTTTTAAGAAACAGATGCATCAAACTCTTGTAAAGTTCAGATTACATAGCAAATCTCATTTTACTAGGTGAAAATTCAGAAAATGTAATGACTAAAACTGCTTTGATATATGAAGTATCTTTAAAAACAGAAGTAACCAAATCCAAAACACTTTTAAATTTGGCCATCATTAAAATAATAGACAAGGATGTCATGTGGGCATATTCAGTTTTCTAATAAAGTTAGGGGGGGGGGGAAATCAAATACCTGAGCTTCTTCTCCTGC
>JAOWBP010054073.1:0-10199 GCA_028571105.1 Tragopan temminckii
ACTCTTCAACGGGGTCCATGGTGATAGAACAAGGGGAAATGGCCTCAAGCTTAAGGAGGGGAGATTTAGGTTACATATAAGGAAAAAATCTTTTACAGTGAGGGTGGTGAGCTCTACAGCAGAGTTGTGGTGAATGCCCTGTCCCTAGAAACTTTCAAGCCAAGGCTGGAAGGGCAGCCTGATCTATCTGTGGTATCCCTGTTCTGGGAAGTTGGACTAGATGGCCCTCAGAAGTCCCTTCCAATTCTAAAGATTCTATGACTGTATGAACTAGAGCTGAAAGCCTTCAATCTATGACCTTCTTTCTATACGCTGATGTAAGGTCTCTTAGTGACTTCTCCAGTAAGTTAATAAACAGTTAGCTGTCCTTGTTGATGTGATCCCCTTCAAAAAACAGAGCAGAAAGGCACTCAAATGCATCATCTTTCCTCTTTGGGGTGGAGGAGGAAGCAGACACCAAACAACTATTAATCAACACAATTAACAGGGGAGTATTCATCAGTGGAATAACTCAAGTTGTAAAGGTCTGTTCAGCATGAGCTAGTAGCCAAGAAATCACTCTAAGCTGTAATTAAGAGCTAACATAAAGAGATCATAATCCTCATCCTCTTTTGTCTAGTTCACAACCCCGATATATATTTATTCATATAGCTACATACAACAATCATCCTTTTGCTGCCATAAGTGGCTTTTTCCAAGTTCAGTGGAGTTGCAAAGTGCAATATCCTTTGCCTGTTTATGCTGATACTGTTTAATCATAAGTGAAGTCATGTTACTTGCTGGCTGTGTCTCTTCATAAAGTCTACTACAGGGTACTTTGTGGCCTTAGTCAATGATGGTCTGCTCCTTTTGGTATCTGGGCCAAATTCTTCTGGGAGTAGTTATGACTGACTTACAATTTCTCATTTTAATGCGATGATTAACATATTTCTACTTCCTGACTTAGAACTATTAATCATCTTCATTGAACTATGCAACTGTCCAAGTTCTGTGTAGTTGCAGATTATCAGCCTGAGAGGCAGTTGCCTTATGTAGACAGCACAGTGAAGCATGAAACTTCATAGGATGTTATTTGTCACGTACACTGAAGGTAGTGCTGGAGGTTTAGAGTTACTGTTTAAATTAAAGCATAAAAACCTATCTGCCCTCTCAGCCCTGGAGCAGTATTTTTGGGGTCTCTGCCATTTTCAGTCTGATTTTGAGCAAGGTCTCACCCTAAAGCAACAGGCCAGGCTTCTTGAGACATGACAGAAATTTAGCACTCTGAACTACTTGCCCATTCTTCCCCAGCAACTTCTCTGCTTGCTTCAGTTGTTGCTCTCAGTGTCAGTCTGTGGCAGGAAGCTAATTGCTAAACATCACCTGATGGTGAAGTCAGGTGGGGGATGGTAACATCCTGATAAATGTCTTTATATTTTGAGATTGAGAGCTTCCAAAATTCTGAGAGCAAGCAATCAGAGGAGTTGCTATCGGTAGTTTGTTGGGTTTTTGTTTTTGTTTTTAATTTAATCAATTTAAAGATTGATTATGTTAGAGATGGTAAAACATGGAATGGAGAAAGGGTACAAAAATTTCATACAGGACAGATACAATTTATTAATAACTGCATGATGCTGCATATGTCGAGCCAGGTTGCTTTTGTAGCACTTTTTATAAGGAAGACAATTACTTGTTCCTTGTTCACACTATAATCTGTATTCAACTTTGGAAACCAGAAAACATAGAAAGTGTGTTTGTCTTTCCAGATCTTGTTTAATTCACCAGCTAAAGGGAAGCACAATGCCTCTCAACGATGACCAGAACAGTGATTCAGATTGTTCTCGCCTCTCTGAAAGTACAGCTTCTTCTAGTGACTCTGAATATTCAAGACAGAGCTTCAACAGCGATTCTTCAAGCAAACCCAGTTCCCCGGCTTGTAAGCCTATTTCAACCTTACCTGTGCTGTACATCGACACTTAAGGATAACCTATCCTCTGTCTCTTTCATGTAGTGGTTAGAGCCTAGGAGTCTGAATTTGTGTTTAAGGGTATTAAATGTAATGTGTGACATTCTCATGGCCATGGAGCAGCACATCGTTTTGTGTGGAATATCACTGATAGCTGTGTCTGTGGGGGTGTCTCTGTTGGCTTCTTCCCTTTAGAAAATGTAAGGAAAGTGTGCCGCTACAGGTATCCTAGTCTGAAGTTAATCTTGATGTTGGTAGCAGTCTCTCACTCAACCAAACTCACTTTGCCCTTTATGTACAAACAGTGGATTTTGGGCCACACTGTTTGAAATTAAATCTTTTACAACATAAAATTAACTTAGTGTTACATAAAGTTGCATGAGTTTAATCTACAATTTTAATATTTCTCTGGTAATCACTAGGATTGAACACTCATTTACACAAGGAAGATATTTCAGTACTGCTTCCAGGCCTGGAGCCCTCAGCACAAGAAAGGTGCAGAGCTCCTGGAGTGGGTCCAGAGGAGGGCCACTAAGATGATCAGAGGGCTGGAGCACCTCTCCTATGAGGAAAGGTTGAGAGAACTGGGCTTCTTTAGCTTGGAGAAGAGAAGGCTCTGGGGAGACCTCATTGTGGCCTTGCAGTGCTTGAAGGGATATAATGTATGTATATGTATAAGCAGGAAGGGGAACGGCTGTTTATGAGGGTGGATAGTAATAGGACAAGGGGGAATGGTCTTAAACTGAAACAGGGGAGGTTTAGGTCAGATATTAGGAGGAAGTTTTTCACACAGAAGGTGGTGACACACTAGAACAGGTTGCCCAAGGAGGTTGTGGATGCCCCACCCCTGGAGGCATTCAAGGCCAGGCTGGATATGGTTCTGGGCAGCCTGGTCTGGTGGTTGGTGACCCTGCGCATAGCAGGGGGGTTGAAACTAGATGATCTTTGTGGTCCTTTTCAACCCAGGCCATTCTATGATACTTCCTGAATGACTATTGATAAATAAAACCTTAATTAAATGTGCTTAGTGTTGGTATCTGTAAGCATTCTCAAACCATGCATACCTGGTTAGTGTCCAAATAAGTGAAATCTTGCATTAAAATAGGCTTGTTAGTGGAGCAATTGGCAATTAGCTCTTGACTCCTAAAGAGTAGTAATGACAGAACAATAATCACAAATATTAAATGGGAGAACTTGGTGTTTAAAAGCAAGGATCTTAGAAACACTCCTGGTTTCAAATATACTTTAGACATGTTTACATTCTTAATACGTATTTGTTTAAGAAAGGGACTGTAACTTATGATGCATTTGCTATGGTTCTTAAGTAGAGGTTTATTAAATGAGTAACGTTAGAACTTTCTCTGCAGGCAAGAAAAACATTATCACGTGCTCCAGATTATAGTGCAAGTCTGGTATCTGTTATTGCCTGTGCTTTTCTTCTGGTGAATCCTACAGAACAACTGGTAGGAAGTCTGTGGGCTATCAGGTCCCGTTTTGAAGGAAAGAAAACTATCTCCATTAAGATGCAAAAATATAGAACTGCTTTTAAAAATGTGATGTTACCCACCCATCCACGCACACAAACACACACACACCCCCGATAAGCTGGGAGTTTCCTGAGTTAGTGTTTTAAGAAGATATAAAGGTCTGGTAATCCTAGCTTCTTTCTTCTAAAGCACTACAATCCCATTAGCAAGAAGCAAAATTTCTTGCCTTGTTACTTGTGTGCAAGGCTGCTAATTTTTAATAATACTTTGAATTGCACTTACCTACCATAGTGTTTTGTCTTGATTTTGTTTGATCCAGCAGCAAGTCCTCCCAAGATGGTTACATTTGATGAACTGATGGCAGCTGCAAGAAATTTATCCAACTTGACATTAGCTCATGAAATTGCTGTAAATGCAAATTTCTGCATAAAACACGAAGACCACCCACAGAACAGGTAAGGGCATGAATTTTGCACGAAGCAAGATTGAGATTAAGAAGAGAGGAGAAATACAGCAGCATTAAAGCAAACAAACAACGCTACATTTTGAAAGGCCATGGATGTTTCTAACACAACTCCAAGAGTCATTGTCAAAGCTGTCTTGCTCAGAGCAAGTACTGCCACCCAGCTGGCTTGATACATGTAGAGCATCTTATGCTCTGTCTTATATGTCATGTGGAAGGTAAAAGGCTAATGTCACATGAATTAACATGGTGAAAATAACAAGTATGGGTCTGTTCTGTGTAGTTTAAGTACTGTGGAGAAGATGAAATAGTGAGCTTCTGTGCAGCTGCTTGTAGTAGCAATTTGATCTCATGATAAGGAAGATGAAGTTCATCATTAATTTATCTCTAATACTACACCAAAGGAGATGTAAAAGGGTCTGGAGATCCAGAGGAAGTGAGAAATACTTTCCTCATTGTAGGTGATTAAAATGTTCTTGATTACAGATGACTTTTTAACTTAAAAACCTCATCTCTTGAGGAAAATTAACATGAAAGACAATCAAGTTTTTAGTTGCAGAAATCCCTTAAGTGATAATTATTATGATGGATGCATTTTTGAGAAAGCTTAGCACATAACACACAAGGTTAGGACAAACAGTACAAATTTGGTAAGGAAAAAGGAAAGACAGTATCTATAACTGCATTCGAATTACCAGCAGCACTTTCTAATACAGTGTTTTGGGAAAGGCTTCTTGGCGTGGGTCATGTTTTAGGAGCTGATGGTCTACAGCACAAAAAAGTATTTTCTCAAGTCATGTGATAGCTGGCAATGTGTTGTATGTTTCCAGCAAGTCACTGGGTTAACCCTAAAACACTTCTACCAAGAATGAAGGCTATTTAGTGGTCTTTTTCTCTGTCTGTAATTGACTTCTTCCACAGCTTAGCAGGCACAGTGAAACAAATAGTACACAAAGCATTTTGGGATCACCTGGAATCGGAACTGAACGAAGACCCTCCAGAGTATGAACATGCTATTAAGCTCTTTGAGGAAATTAAGGAGGTAACTTTTTTTTTCCCTTTCCAATAATTTTGTCAGATCTGAGTCTAGTAATTCACTGAAGGTTCTGTTAATTCATAGTCAAGTCAACATTTTGACTTCCTGCTTTCAAAATGAAGCCATGATTATATAGAATATTTATAATAAATTTATATTAATTGTGATTATGGCCACACACAGGTGCATGTCCAATGAACTTTCAGTGCAGGATGGTTAGCTGCAAGTCAAAACTCTTCTCAAAGCTTAACATTTTGACTGGTTTCTATCTAACTACATAGCCTTTTTTCTTTCTACCTTAGATTGTGTCCAGTCTTAATCTATCCTGTTACAGCTAAATACACTTGACACTAATACTAATCTTATTTTAATGTGTTTACAAAGTGCTTTGGTTTTTATTGATAAGCTTTTCATGTTTTCCCCCCTACTTTAGATTCTTCTTTCCTTCCTGACTCCAGGAGCAAACAGGATTCAAAATCAAATTTGTGAAGTTCTGGACACAGACCTTATAAGGCAGCAGGCGGAACACAATGCTGTTGATATTCATGGGCTAGCTAACTATATCATCAACACTATGGGAAAATTATGTGCTCCAATAAGAGACAATGACATAAAACAGTTAAAAGCAACTGAAAATATTGTGGAATTACTGAGGTTGGTTTTTGGGTGGTTTTTACACAGGAAAAAAATATCTCTAATCTCATAGAGCATCTGGGCAGTGAAAGATGGTGGGGAAGGTCTTAAATAGTGGCATTTTTTTAATTGTTCTCAAATTGTAAGAAAACTTGTGCAGCATTATAGCGTTAAAGGCAAAAGGCAATTACTGTAACGTTCTGTGACTGGAATGGAATGTCTATCCTAATGCACTGAGTGCCTGAATTAAAACTATTGACTCTGAGTAGTTAAACGCTAAACAACAACAACAACAACACCACTTGAAATAATGTTTCTGAGACTGCTGTTTCAGTCTTGTTCATTCTTTCAAAATTCAGAGGGCATATTCATTCTTCCTTGAACTTTTTATTGCATGCCTCCTGCAAGTATTCAGACAAAAAAAAAAAGTAACATTGTGACTGCTACATTTAAATAACAAGGAAGGAGAATCCTTCACCAAAATGGGAATAAAAGTGCTAATGAAGGTGTGCTTCACTTCTACTGTTTAAAATCAATGGACTGTTCTAGCTTTCTTATTTTAAAATCTCTCTTCTTTCAGGCAAATATTCCATGTCCTGGACCTGATGAAAATGGATGTAGCAAATTACACAATTCAAAGCCTTAGACCATACCTTCGGCGTAATTTGGTGGACTATGAAAGAACGAAATTCCAGGAAATTCTTGAAGAAACACCAAGTAGGTGTTCTTGAAGCTGTATTTCATTTTGTATGTGTATTTCATAAACCTTTCATATGTGAAAGGTTTATATATATAAATTTAAGGATGTGTTAGAGAATCAGTTGCAGTTAACTTAGAGGAAAAACTCCAGTAAGCAAATGCTGATTTACTGTTAAGCATCTTTTGTCTGTTGGGTGTTTTCTGACTAATTCGTATTTGTCTAATTGAGTAGTATCTGAAAAACAAACAGTGACTCTTAGTGTCTGGAGGCAGAAGCCTGGTGTTATATACTGAAAGATGAGACTTCTTTTCTACCCAGCAAGTCTGTGGAAAACCAGTTAGTGTGCCTGAAAAATCAGAAGGGGCAGAAGTTTTGAAATTTTTAATGCAAACTTTGAGAAGTTTCTTTAGGTCACCTTGATCTGCTGGTACACATTTCGCTTAATGTTGCAAAGCAGCCTTGAAGAGAACATTTTTAAAAGGAGAGGAAAGAGGTAACTTGCATCTTAAGTATTGGCTTCTAAAATGGGAACCCTAAGCCATTGATGCAGCCGGCTGTGTTTATAAATGCGGCCTGTCAAGTAACTTAAAAAGGATTCATTTGCTGTTAATGCAGTTTCTTTCACCTCTTCTTTCCAATCCTGTGATCCAACTATTTAGTGGCCTCCCTGAAAGAGGGAAAAAATGAATTGGGTCTTTGGAGTTTGAGGGCTCTTATCATTAAAAATCTTGGCTGAAGTCCAGCAGTTTCTTACTGGGTTTGTGCAAACCAGTTAGAATATTAAAATGATCAGCTGAAATGGTCATGAAAAAAGCAAGGGAGAGATTGATTTCTCCTGAAGGCATAGTGTCCTGTGTGTTTTTTCAGTTTTCAGAAGTGCATACTAACCTTGCTTATGTTATATATATTCAGCTCTCTTCCTCAAGTTACTGCTTTGATGGAAGTATACAATAAATCTGTGCTGATTTGCAATACTTAGGTGCTCTGGATCTCACAACAGAATGGATAAAGGAATCAATAGAAGATGAATTGTCATCCATTTCCAATGAATCATCCTCATCCCCTGGTGCTGATCATAGTTCTAAATCAAGTATTAGTCCTACACTGGTGCTAAACAATGGCTACTTGAAACTATTACAGTGGGACTACCACAAAACAATTCCAGAGGTCAGTGTGTTCCAGTGTCTTTAGATTTCTAGCCATATGAAAACATTGATGCAGTATGATAGTCATGCTATTAATGACAAGTGAAATAATCTCTTGTGGTTCTTAGTCTTCTGAGTAGTAAATTTGGAAATTGGCTAGTCTTGTTTTCTGAACTGAGATGGAGCAAGTTCAATAACCAGAAAAGTTTGTTTTCTCTCTCCAGTCATAGCTCCGCCCTAACAGCAGTCATGCCCATAGTCAAAAGCTGGACCTTGTACTGATGGTGCTTGGCTTTCTTTATATATGTATATATTTTTATATGTTTATATATGTATATATATATATATTTATTTATTTTTTTTGAGAGAGAGAGAGAGATCTGTCTGTAGTACCTTGTTTTCCCAAACAAATGGCAGAAACAGGAATTGGTGGGATTGGGTTGCAAATCTCTTGCTCTACAACAGAATCATTAAGAACTTAAAGCTCACTATAGTGGATATTCATAGTTTCTCTATGCATGTAAACTATTGCTTCAAGAATCACTGGTATTTCCCTCCAACTCCTGATTATCGACCTCTGCCACTTTAAATTAAGCCAGTGTGAAATTGTCTATCAGTCAGGGATAAAATTAGCAATTGCAGCAAGCGTCTTAGCTGCTTTACTTAGTGGCTTGGCAGAGAATTCCCGGACTACATGGGGTGCTCTTAGCGCTCTCAGTCAACAGAAGAAAAGGAAAATACCTTACCATTCTTCTACCAAGTTTGAATAAGAGCTGTATACAGGCATCTTCTTGTGAATCTAGACTGTTGAAGTATGAGATTACTATTAAACAGTTGAATATTAATGCCCAGCTTGTCAGTGGCGGGATTTGGTTATTGTGAGCTTTCAGACTTAAAACAGATTTAAAAAAAAAACTACATTTAGCTGTGGTAATTACATTCTTAGTATGATCTGCTGGCTTTTTGCCTGCAGCATTATAGGTGACTCACAGAACCTGTTCAGGTGGTTGAACTGATGTTTGTCACGCACAATTGTTCATCACTGCCCATCAGCTGCAGATGATGGCACTTTTCGAAAGACAGCTGAATCCAGAAGACTCTTCTGTCTAATCCTAATCACTGTAGTGTCTTCTGGATCTCAGAAACATTCCACATTGTGGCCTGAATTTTGGGCCGCAGATAACTGTCAGCAATGAAGAGAAATAAGATGCGGTTTCTATGGTGTTCTGTTCACTGGAGGCCTCATCTTTCTTCCCTACCACAGTCTGACTTTGGTACTTGTGCATAATGCCATTTTGTGCAGTGTTGCATGTTGCATTCGTGCTGTCTCTTCTGACTTTGCATATTTGTTAGTTAAAAGCATTAATGTTTCATGATTAAATCCTGTTTGTCCTCCTCCCTGCTTTTCTTCCTCCATATCCCTAAACTGGTGTTACTGTTTTGCTTCTAGACTCTGATAACAGATGAAGTTCGTCTTCAGGAGTTGAGAGAAAAGCTGAATCAATTAAAAATCATAGCTTGTGTTTGTCTCATAACAAACAATATGGTGGGTGCAGCGATTGTAAACGTGCCTGATTTTGCCAACCAACTGAAAAGAATCTCTGTTCCTCTTCTTGAAGGCATGAGCAAGAAGTAAGGCCTTGTTTATCCCTCTTCATACTTTTTACTTTTTAACAGGGAATACCAAGCGTGTCTAAAAAACTCAGGAAAACAGTTCAAATGTTATAGCGACCATTTGTTGATCATGAACAGCAGAAGGAGGAGGCATTTGGATAATGCTCTCTGTACTGCACTTTAACTTCTGGTTAGTCCTAAAGTCAGGCAGGCAGTTGTGCTTTGGTGTTTGTAAATCCTTTCAAACTGAACTGTTCTAATACCAGAAGGGCTGCAGCAGTATATTCCCCAAGTCATTTTTGCCAGTTGATTCAAGTTTACTTTAGGCAGCTTAAGTTATACAGCATCTGATGTTGCTACAGCTTGTGCTACAAGCAAGTATGATGCAATCTCAGAGTGTCTCAAAAAAAAACCAACAACTTCCGTTTTACTTTTCCTCATGAAATGCTATGAATCAAGCCCCAAGGAATGCATAAGCTCCAGGTCAGCATGAGTCGGTGTCATTGCTGCATGCTAAAAATGATTTATTTTTTTTTCAGTTGGTATCCTTACAGATGCTAACTTGTCTTGTATCTGTAGGAGTGCAGAAATCTGCTGATAATTTTTCTGTATTCTACCATTGCAGAGGGCAGGTTGAAAATAAAGGGGAAAAGAGATAGTAAGCTCACTTTAAACTGTTACAGAAACTGTAAATCTTGTTAATGCTTTTCTATTTTTTTCTTCCAGAACTTTTGATTTGAAAGAAGCTCTAAATGCTATTGGTCTTCAGATTTGCATCAAAGTGAATGAGTCTCTCACTGAAAGAGATCTTCCCACTCTTAATGCAGAAATGCAGAATAATTTAATGGGTCAAATCGCAAGTATTGTTGAGGAGAATAACCCTGTCAGTTCCTTGATTGGTTAGTAAAATACATCATTGTCTTACTGTATGTGTCTATGTAGAAGCTGTTAGATAAATTTTAAAACTTACTTCCAGCAAGCTTAATTAGCTGTTTTTAAAGCACTTTCTTACTGCAGTAAAATACTGGATTAGCTAAGAGTAAAGAAATGTTGCTTACCTGGAGTCTGTGCTCTAGGTATGCTGCAGGGTGTGTTTGGTATAGTGAGGAAAAATTCTAAAAGTATCCTTAAATACCAAGAGATAGCAGAGCTTTGAAGGATACTCAGTCTTTCCCC
>JAOWBP010054075.1:0-10196 GCA_028571105.1 Tragopan temminckii
GGCGAGGAGAGGAGAGGAGAGGAGAGGAGAGATCAAGTTTTGAACAAGTATTTGGGAGTTCCCGAGATACGGTTCCTGAGTTCTTTATGACTACCTTAAACACACAAAGAATGAGAGTCATAGCTTTAAAAGTAAAGTTGAATAAACACAAATTATCACAGGAAATGTGACATCCAAGGACACCTGGTAGGTAAAGGAAAAATGCCAGCGATGATGCAGAACATTCACCCTTAACACGCCAGCAGTCCTGTTGAAGACAACATGCTAGACAGAGCTAGACTCCCACAAGACTCTGAAAATTAAGGTGTGTTGGAGGTGAGTAAGTGCCAGCTCAGATCTACCTTCAGCCCCACTGTCTGTAACTCTGCAAGGACAATCTTGACTGCCTTTTAAATAACAATTCTATAAATTACGTGAAACTCATCTTCCTTTCCTGTGCTGTATAACATGCAAATGCTGAACAGTCATCACTGGTCATTGCTTTTTGACAGAACTTGAAATTGAGAATTTTACTAACAGTTCTAGTGAAGTGTTCACTTCAAAAGGCAAAAGCCTGTTTAAAGCCTGAAATATGTCTGCTATGAATCTTAAAAAGCGAGTGAATACATATTTGTTTCAGATATTGCTTGATGACTTAAGAATGTGATATAATCAGAAAACTAGTTTCTATGCTACAGATACACAATATTTTGCTCTTAACAAGCTAAACATATCTTAACAGTAAAAGGTCACATTCTGAGAATTTTTATTATGCAGAGACTGGCATAAGCAATCACAGGAGTCCAGCAGGTGTAAATATTTATTTCTGCTCAGAGCTGTAACACAGGTGATGTTTGGAAGGGACCTATCCAGATACAGTGGCTATCATCATAGACAAAAGACAACTGTCAGTAAAAATAAACTAAATAAATGAGGGATTACATAAATTCATGAACAACGGGTCTATATAGAGAATTTGTAAGGCACAGATACAGCATCTAAAACCACTAGGGAAATGGTAGGGGAGTTCAAAGGCAACTGACTGCAGAAAGTGGCTAGGCTTACACAGTCTCCTACTTAAAATTACTGCCACCAAATTTTTGTCCCTGTGAGTTTTAGAAGGACAATGCAAATCTAGTACAATCATTACTACAAGATCTGAACTTGAACTTGAATTTATCTCATTTCTGTATAAATTGGAGGGAGAATGTGGAGCTTGATAGACAATTGGTTTTATCCAGTAAGACCACCCTTAGTTCTCTGTAATAATTAATGGGATTTTTGGTCCACAGTTCCTATCGCAAGATTTCATACATATCTCTTTCTCAATAAAAACCAAAATCATAAAACAGCAGAATATCCAGTCTATGTCTTTCTATAATCTCTTCTTTTGCCTGTGCTGTGCTTGTTAAATGGTTCTCTTCCAATGTTGTTTGTGGGGTTTTTTTTCCCCACTTAATTCACAGAATAAATATATGCCCTCTCAGGTTGCCCTCTTTTGGTTAAATGAGCATTTTTTTTTACTTTCTGTGTCTTACAGCAGACTTTCTGTATGTCACGCATCTTGCTTCTCTGCATTCTTTCACAGGCAATCTATTTCCTAAACATGAAGCAACACAGCTAAGTACAATACTTCAGACATGATCCAACTGAGGACTTTGAAAATTAGCATATATTCCTGGAAATTCCTATTGCATCCCATGATCTCATTTACTGTCTTGCTACTGGCTGAAAGTCCTTCACTGAGCCAGGTGATCTCATGATCAGGTGATCTCATGATCAGTGGTTAAATGGCCTGTTTGTTCTTTTGTCAAGATTAACTGATGATCTCCTGCAGTGCAAGATCAATTCGTGGTGTTGGTACATAAGTGCATGATCCCAAATTTTGTATATTTTTTTTCTTTCTATTGACATTACCCCAGCCCTCAAAGCCATTTCTTTTTCTGTGATATTACAGTACAATCCATCTCTGTATTGGCAATATCTCTGACCATCAGTATATTTCATTACTACATTCCTACTTCTTGTGCCAAGGTCAGGAATGGAAATATCAGTTCAAATATTTTCATGAAGTTCAGGAAAATTAGATCTGTCGCATTTCTCTTGAGAAAATCTATTGATAAGAGAAAATCTCTTATCAGTGAAATGTCTAATTAATGATATCATGTTAGCCTAATGAAATCTAAATTAGACACCAGAGGAGTTTCTATGGGAGCTAGCAAAAGGATCATAAATCTGTATTTTTAATTTGATTGAGATCCTATTAAAATCTGAAAATATAACCAAGGATTTCAGAAGAACTGCAGTAAAATACCTGGCATGATGATAAAACCATGACAATATGTAATAGAAAAACTACACCCAACACATAAATTAAATCTTAAATATTATTTGTCAGGCTTCTTAAAATTCATTGTACTGTTCCAAAAGCCAGTATTTTTTAAATGACATTGTCATATAGATATTTTTGAGTTTGAGCTTCCAATTTTTGAGTCAGTGAAAGGCACCTTGGTTGCAGCTTTAAGATTTTTTCAAATATAAAAAGGCAGCAATAGCCTATTTTTCTGGTGGAACTCAGATTTTGACCTATTCACATGCCTCCAGGATAAAAAAAAAAAGTCTTAAAATTAAAACTAAATATTGTTAATGTTTTAGAGTTGCATGAGTGTCAGATGTAGTTAGGCACATGCAGAACTTTTGAGGCACTAGGGAAAGAGGGCATTTTAAAAATAATTACATATTGGGCTAAATGTTGCCATCATATTGAAATTTCACAAGAAAGGTCATTTCGCAAAGTGACTGTTGCTCCAGAGATTTTATATAAGTGGTCTGTACTATTACAATTGTACTGAAATAAGAGGACATCCACTGAGATTATGATGGAGAGAGGAATTACATATATTGTGTATTTATCTAACTCTGTCGTACTGTATGAGAATGAACATTCCACGTATCGTATCAAGACTGAAGGGTGGATGATGGATATGTGGATGTGTGTCAAGCTTGAAAAAAAATAAAGCAATGCTGAAATGCTATAGGAAATAACTGAATGGAGTGGAAAGGTTTCTGTTTTGGGTGACAGTTTGAGGTAGAAGGGCTGTATTGCAGGGCACTATTTAGACCATGGGGTGCGTTCTGAAGGTTAAATAACAGTTGTGGCGAAAACCTCTCTCCTTGATTAGACAAGTAAAAACATTTATCCCAGTTGAAGAGGTTGCTGT
Source organism: Tragopan temminckii (assembly GCA_028571105.1). Lineage (NCBI taxonomy): Eukaryota > Metazoa > Chordata > Aves > Galliformes > Phasianidae > Tragopan > Tragopan temminckii. Next base: position 3,201 of record JAOWBP010054075.1, read on the forward strand.
GACTATCCTGCCCTTTGGCAACATACAAACTAAGCTACCAGTGCTGGGCTCCCTATGTGAAGGTACACCAAGAATTGTTCAGATATGAGACCTATTATCATAGAATCATAGAATGGTCTGACCTTTAAGACCATCAAGTTCCAATCCTGCTGCTATATGCAGGGACATCTCCCTCTAGACTAGGTTGCTCAAAGCCCCATCCAGCCTGGCCTCGAATGCTTTCAGGGAGGGAGCATCCACAACCTTGCTGGGCTTACTGCTGAATGCAGCTGTCCAGTAATGCAGGATTTCATGAATCCAGCTTTTTACATCTGAATCTCCTGTTTGCAGGAGATACTTACATGTTATTATTACTTACATGACATTCATAGTACTATATTCCAATGGTGTAGGCAGTAGCTAACAAAAAAAAAAAGAAAGTTTTTTCTCTGAGTAGAACTATTGTTATAAGTCATGTAAGTGCTCAGGCGACTGCCCTCTCTTTTAAACTCTTTCCGTAACACATTTTCAGCAAGATATCTTTCACCCTGAGACTATATCCAGAGTCCACATTCATTAACCTTCCAAGCATGCCACAAGACTCATCTTTTCATTCCACAGGGATCTGGGAAGATTGAAAGCAACTGGCTTAAAAGAAATTTTACTTGAGCAAGCAGTGTTTCTATTTCCAAAAAAAGCTTCAGGAGAGCTAATTTACATTTAATTGCATCCTTTTGAATTTTTCAATTTTTATGTCATTTTCATCTGCAAAGCAGAATCGACAGCACTGTGTAATACTTTACAGATGTACAGAGATATCACATACCCTGAGCCTGTGGATGCAGGGAACTGATGGTATTTTAACTATCTTCATACAAGCACCATTGTGTGCAGGGGCCTTTAAACACTCAGATAAGAACTTTTTTACCATCCTTCAAACAAGAAGTCAACATTTTTGTTCTGCTCTTTCCATGCAGCTTTCCATGATGTTCTGACCAGCTATTCTTTTTCCTTCTATGACTTCTTTGCCTTGTGATCATGTTGAGGCATATCATCTTTCAAATTATGAGATAATCTCTCTAAAAGAAACATGGCCTTTTCCACAGTTGCTGCCTACATAGCTAAAAACTAACAGCACAAACACCAGGAAAAAAGCTGGAGAGCAATTCTGCAATGCTTTGGACCCAGCAACAGCACAAAAAAGCAAAGAATAGAAACACCCAAAGCTCATACTTCAGAGGACATTCCCACCATGTAGCAATAATGAGTCACTGCAAAGCAAAAACCATCTGTTGATCTGGACATAGATACCACATGTCAGTTAACAGGAAACAGTTCCACTGAAGAATCTCACTGCAGTGTTAATCTCTGCATAGACAAATTTCCAGACCTCCTAGTTTGTAAACCGGGAGCACCAAAGCTTCTTTTTGCCTTTTTTTTTTTTGTCTTTTTTGAAACCATATAAGAGATTGCCTGTTTGGATACATCTATCTGTACAGATTGGCTAGTACCATGAGGCTTCCAAATAATGAGTCTAGATGTTCTCATCAACATCTAAGCACTCGTAACCAGTGGCACACAACATCCCCACCTTTGAGCAGGCACTCCTCCTTTTCATTCACACTGCTACACAACTTAGCCAAGTTGGAACAACTCTAAATCCTGGGAAAATGTCATGTTACATTTTTACCTGTAATGATATCCCAGTCATCAGCTATTGATTAAAGGGAGAAGGGTGCAGTCATAGTTAACACACTGTATCTTGAAATATTTAGGCTCTTGTAAAGGGACCAATCAGCCTTAATTAAAGCTGTGTTTAACTAAGCTTTTTAGGATGGGGTCTATTATTTGCTGTGCTCCTGTCACATGTAGCTCAATAGGATTCAGCACTGCTGTGGCCTTTAGGTGTTATCACAACATAAAGAATGCATAATAACTACATAAGTAAAAAAAAAAAAACCCTTTTCCCAGCTTCTGAAGGCATTGCATTTCAATTCCCTTGACGACCATACAGTTTGGGTCATCCATGTATAAATGTTTAGCTCCAGTGGAGCAACACACATTTGCTGTATAGGTAGCTAATTCACTTCACGGGTGTAATGTTTTGGATCAAAGCATTTCCAAATTCATGTTGATGAATTAGATTTCAGGTGGACAAGACCCCCCAAAAAACAGATAAACTCTTAAAAGCTCTGCATTAGGGAAAACATTCTTAATAATTTAAAATGAGACAGTACTTCCTTTCAAATTAAATTTAATCCTTTTAGGTACAGTTATCTCAAAACATTATTTTTTTCAAAGAACTGTCAGCATTCTTTAGAATGAAAGTGTGATTTTATATTGAATCAGCTGTTACTGAAAAGATCGCCTGATTAAAGACCTTCTCCCTCAAGTTGAAGCAACAAGGCAATGTTGTTTGTTTCAAAAAATCTAATTTTTTATTTCCATCATGCATCTGAAATCCATGATTTAAAATTAATGCTAAATGAGATTAAAAAATCCTCACACAAATTAATTTTGTATACTGCAGGAGAAAGAAGGATTTTGGCTTTTATGCATGCATATTAACTTAATTGTTTGCCCCTTGAAAACAGCAAGTAGCCTAGAGCATTTGAACTCTAAATGTACTCATTTAAAGCAAAACATTGTATTTGGCAAAAATCATCTAGGAAATCTCTAAAAAAGGTTTGCAAATTTTTCAGGGAGAAGGATTAAGCACAAATAGTGGGAAAGGAAGACAAAGAAGACTATGTAATTAAAAAATGCTAATAGATGATTTCACCACCAGGTAAAAATCATATAGCATTCATTTCCAAAGAAGACAGGCTAGCTTTCCTGGAGATATCTTGAAGGAAACGGCTTACCTCCTGAAAAAAAAAAAAAAAAAAGAAGAAGAAAAAAAAAAAAGAAAGAAGGCTTTGAAAAGCTTGTGAAACTGCCAGCAGGAAATGAAATGACCACCATAGATAAGAACTCCATCAGGTTGTAAACGTATAGGAATAGGGTTAACACTTTGGTTGTTATTCAAAAGCAAATGAAAGATGAGCTTATGATAACAAGCTTGGATTAGGACTCAGAAGATCTGAGTTCATTTCTTGGCTCTCCCATAATCTCTATTTGTGATTTTCGGCCAAAGCTTACATTTGGCATAGACTGAAGAAAGAAAGCAGTATCCTCTTTGTATTGTTAGGGAACTGAGACCCATAGATAATACTAGCCAAGGATTCATGACATTTTATAGGCATCTATATTTCCAATAAATTTCCCTGCAGAGAAAGGTGACTAACTGAGAGCTGAGAGGTATCTCTGTGGGTGTGATCCTCCAATTACCTCTGTGTTTCTGTTTCCTCATTATAGCATTCAGACAGTAAATCCTTTCTCCCACACCTTGAACAAGGGCTGTTTTTTGTAGGTTGCTATTTTTTAATTTTCACTAGGCTGAGATATAAACTCTCTTTTTACACAGTCATTTATACATTTCTTAGAACTTTACAGTTTCATAGAGAGGAGCCAAGAAGTTTCTATGAACCAACCATTAACTAGACATTGCATGTTTATATAAGTATATACTCATTCATCTCAGATACTTACAGAGTACATCTCCTTATCTTATTACTGCCATCATCCTAGACCACAGTAGCAATAATAAAAATAATGTGACTATATTGATGGGTCAGTGTCAGGTCTTGCACAGCAATTCACAACTTCCCATGACATGGGCTAAGTTTTGACACTGACTGGAACTGAACACAGAGTATTTCAGTCGAAACTCAGCATTACTTCATCCGTCCCTTGCTTTTTATTTCCTTTCCCCCACTGATATTCCAAAGCTACTAGAGTTACACTCATGTGAATGAGATCTGAATCCTGTCCATTGGCAACAGTTACTCAAAACAGGAAATGGGATCTTTCAAATAACAATAGGTGGGAACAGTGAGTAAAGGTTCACTATGTGGTAATGGTGCTGAGTCTTTAACGACTGTGTTTACTTCTCTGTGTCCCAAAGAAGGGCAAGGTGCTGAAAGGCCACAGTTCATTTTGCTCTCCAATGCGTTTGCCCATGTGTATATCAGATGCAGTATCTAATTTTGCAGCTGATGTTAATGGAGAGGGGAAAAAAAAAAAAACAAGCACTGGCTCCCATTTCTCAAGGTAAGAAGGCACAGTTAGATTGCTATCCTATGCCAGGGCACTGAAAGAACAAGTCAAATTACAAGGGCCTGAAGGATCATCCCATGCCCTGTTGATTGGAAAGTCCCCTATTTTTGCAGCAACATACTAGGTGCTTTGTTTTCCTCCTGTGCACCATAGAAAGAAGTACTGTGATGCAGAGAGAAACCCCTTGCAAAACTTACAACCCACATAACACACTTAGCATATGGTAAGAGCAGAGATGTGATGAGCTGGAAAAAGTATCCCAGGGCAAGTGGTTCATTTCTAGTAAAGGTCTGCCATTCTTGGCAGGGGCATCCATATAACTCCTTGCCTAGTCTCGCCTTGACTAATTCCCAGAAAAGGCAGTTTAACAACGACTCCAAGCAAGACATTCCTACTTCTAATTGGCATCACTGCTTAGAAATAATTATTTGCATTCTTCTTTGAAAGTTCACAGTTATAATCTAACTCTATATGCTTGTACTAATCCTTACTTGAACAGACACGAGCCACAAGGGAGACAGTCCAGGTGCTGCTAAATACCTAAACATCATCAGCCCTCCAGTCTCCTGCTTCACAGAATGATTGGTATATGTTGGCTTTCTGGTCTCATTACTTACTAAATTTGGCTGAATTAAGTTTCTCAGCACAATGCACTGCTAGATAATGGTCACTAATTAGCAATGGAAAAAAAGAAAAAGAAAAAAAAGAAAGAATTGGCCATAAGAAAATGACAAAATGTCCAGCAACGCTATTTATTTCCCTAGCTCAAACTGCTTTTTCACCACTAATCATAGCAGTTTCTGCTCCTCCACCTCAAGGAGTAGTCAGTAACTTTCTGAAAGCAGCCAGTAACTTGCCATCAACCAAATCTCAGTTGCTTGTATTCGTTACTTCTTATGAGGGCGCTTATCCTAAAATCCATATCTTTTCTAAAAATGCTTTGCAAAGAAAGTGTGCTTTTCTTTTCCCTTTCATTCATTTCCTATTATTTTATTTTATATTTGTTTTTAAGATTAGAAATTCATCTCTTCTAAAACTCCAAAGATTTTATAGACAGCGCTACAGAAGTAGACATACTAAAGTTCAGACACCATAAACAGTGCTAACGTTTCTGGAGTTTTAATTTGCCCTGTATAGTACTAGAGCTTTTAATACTTAAGACACATAAGTGATATTTGCTGTGTTACAAAACACAAAACATCTTTTTGAATGGAACTTACAACTATTAATAATACAGTTGTGTACTACTGAGTGGACTGCTCAGCTGAGGATTTTTAGAAATACAGTCTGACACTTTGCTAATGCTGTCACCTAGGGAAAAAAAATGAAAGCGGTTACGTTTTCTTGATAAATATGTTCAGTATCTATGCATCAGGGAGAAAAAAAAGAAAAAAAAAAAGAACTACTTAAAACAGAAAGCACTGGCATGTGAGGAAATAGGTCTAATAACTTGGTTGAGAATAGTCCTGGAATTAAGGACTGCCACCAGTAATTACAGCACTGACAGAATTTTGTTCCAGTGCCTGCCATGGGAGCAGAAAATGTACCTGCCTTCAAGGTGAAGTTACACAGACTTGAGGAAGATGTGCTGCATTACACATGCCTGAAAAAGGACTATATGTCATCATCGTTCGTTCTAATAATGCTTCTTAGTGCTAATGGAGCTCACATACCAATTCCCAGTGTTATCGTCTCAGGAACAGTTCATGCACATCTAGGAGTATAAAATAAGCAGAGTTTAAAGGAGTGAACTCCAAGGCTGTGTAGCAGGTGAACTATAGACAGGACATAGCTTTGGGCTTGGTATGAGGAGTGAAAAGAAAAAAGGAGAAAAACGAAACAAAGCAAAAATAACATAACCACTTCTCTTTGATTTTTTACTTAGTTGTGGGTCATTGGTTCACCTTCTGTTCACATTAGCTAATGACATTTTTTCTCCTCCATTCTAGTTAATTCTTTACCAGTATTTGTAGGGAAACAACTCATCTAGCCTAACATATTACTGTATCTACTGAACAAGTTCTGGTTATGTTTACTAAAATGTTTACTTATTGTATTATTGTGATGATTTCTTTTTAATTCTTTTAGCTATCACTGCCTTATACTAGCTTGTGGTCTGCAATGTAGTTCTCTAATTTTGCTTCTGCCAGGGTGACAGATCAGGAAACACTCCAGTTGCTTGCCTATTCATAACAGTTCTATTTATATGTCCTCAAAGAGCATTTACTTTATCTGTGCTAGAATCACATTGCATGCTAGTTTTCCATTTAGCAACTTACCACCTCAGAAGCAGAGCATTTTAAGTAGTGCTCTCTGCTAACTGACAATGCTTTCATGCACTTGAAACACTTTCTCTCCCTTTTCCCCAAATAAAGCCCATTTATCCTAATCAAACCACTAGCTATTGATTTTTGTCCATTCCATATAACCTCCCTGCATCTGGCATACATGAAGCATTTTCAGGAGGTTTCCTCCTCTTCATACTCTCAGCACTGAGTACAGCACGGAGCAAGCTAATGTGCCCTCTAAAATCGCATGAATATTCTCAGAACAGAACAGGTGCTCCCCCTGCCTCATGCAGAGCTCAGCCCACCTGGAAAACACCGTCTGTCGCCTGCTACTCCGGCTCACAGGTTTTCCAGGAACATTCCACCAGCTCTGGCAAAGCAGTTACTACGGAGAAGTGGTGGGGCATTTAATGCAGTAATATAGCTTTTCAGACAGAACCTTATCAAAATTAATGAGCCAAAAACACAAAAATAAAGCACACAGGGTTGTTTTCTGTTTTCTTTCTTTCTTTCTTTCTTTCTTTCTTTCTTTCTTTCTTTCTTTCTTTCTTTCTTTCTTTCTTTCTTTCTT
>JAOWBP010054077.1:0-10193 GCA_028571105.1 Tragopan temminckii
GAAGCAGGGCCAGCACAGCAAGGGAAGTGATCCAGCCCCACTACACTGCACTGTTGAGGCCTCACTTGGAATACTGTGTCCAGATGTGGAATCCTCAGTAAAGGAGAGGAAGGAGAGGCATGGACCTATTGGAGTCTGCCCAGAGGAGGGCCAAAAGAAGGTTCCAGGGGATGGAATACCTCCCTACGAGGGCAGGTTGAAAGAGTTGGAGCTGTTCAGGTTGGAGAAGAGAATGTTCCAAGGTGCCTTTCAGTATCTAAAGGGGAGCTACAGGAAAGAAAGGGCCAGACTTTTTGGCAGGGTCTGTGGTAATAGATAATCTTTTCAAACTTAAAGAGAGTAGATTTACATTGAATGTAAGGAAACAGTCTTTACAGTGAGGGTGGTGAGGCACTGGAACATGTTGCCTGGAGATGTGGTGGGTGCCCTGTCCCTGAAGACTTTCAAGGCCAGGCTGAACCAGGCTCTGAGTGATCTGTTCTAGCTGTGGATGTTGCACTTCATTGCAGGGGAGTTGGACTAGATAACCTTTAAAGGGTTCAAACTTCAAACTCTAAGGATTCTAGGATTCTAGAATTCAAAGATCACCTCCTGTACTCAGCCCTGGTGAGGCCACACTTTGTGCACTGTGTTCAGTTTTGGGCCCCTCACTACATGAAAGACATCAAGGCCCTGGAGCATGTCCAGAGAAGGACAACAAAGCTGGTGAGAGGACTGGAACACAGATCTTATGAGGAGTGGCTGAGGGAAATGGGATAGTTTAGTCTGGAGAGGACACAGAGGGGAGACCTTATAGCTCTCTACTGAACTACTGACAGGAGATTGTGGCAAGGTGGATGTCGGCCTCTTCTCCTACATAACTAGCGATAGGACTAGAGATAATGGCTTTAAGTTCCAACAGGGAGGGTCAGGTTGGGTATTAGGAAAAAATTATTCTCTGAAACAGTGGTCAGATGCTGGAATGGGCTGCACAGGGCTATGGTTGGCTTGTCATTCCTGCTATTCAATAACCATCTAGATGTTGTACTAAGGAACATGGTTTATTGGGGAAATACAAGTGGTACTGTTAGTCTAGATGATCTTGGTGGTCCTTTCAAACCCTGGTGATTCTATGATTCTATCTGCCCTGAAGAAAACTCCACCAGCAACACAGTAAGATTAAAAGACAATAACTTCTCAACTACTCATTTTTTTAGTGTCTCCTAACATAAGAATACAAAAGACATGGTCTCACACCACATTCTTGTCTCTAAATAGAAGAGATATAGATTTGAAGGGTGAACTGTTTAGTAGGAATCACAGAATCACAGAATCACGTGGGTTGGAATGGACCTCAAGAGATCATTGAGTCCAACCCCCCTGCTAAAGCAGGTATCCTACAACAGGTAATACAGGTAGGCACCTAGATGGGCCTTGAATGTTTCCATGGAAGGAGACTTCACCACTTCTCTGTGCAACCTGTTCCAGTGCTCCATGACTCTTAGCATGAAGTTCTTCCACATGTTAGTATAGAACTTTCTATGTTCAAGTTTTAGGACATTATTCCTTGTCCTGTCAGTACACACTAACAAGAAGAGCCTGGCCTGATGCATTTGCCTCCCAAATCCTTTTGGATATTCAGAGACACTGATCAGATCCCCTCTCAATCTTCTTTTCCCGAGGCTGAACAGACCCAGGTTACTCAGTCTTTCCTCACATGGGAGATGTTTCAGGCCTTTAATCATCTTTGTGGCCCTTCACTGGACTCCTTCTAAGAGATTCCTGTCTTTTTTTTTGAACTGAGGTGTCCAGAAATGGTTGGAAAATCACATCTAGAGCATGGTGGTAAATGGCTCTATATCCAAGTGGAGGCTGGTGATAAGCGATGTCCCCCAGGGTCCATTTCGGAACATATGCTCTTCAACATCTTTATTAATGACATAGATGATGGGATTGAGGATTGTACCTTCAGCAAATTTGCAGATGACATCAAGCTGAGTGATGCAGTTGACATAATAGAAGGAAGGGATTGTCATGCAGAGGGATCTGGACAGGCTTGAAAAGTGGGTCCACATGAACAGAATCAGGTTCAGCAAAGTCAGGTACAAGGTGTTGCTGCTCTTGAGTCAAAGCAATCACAGGTGTGAGTACAGACTTGGAGAATAACTCATTGAGAACACCCCTGCAGAGAAGGACTTGGGGGTCGTGGTGGACAAAAAGCTGGATGTAAGCCAGTTTACAGTGCTTGCAGCCTGGAAGGCCAACACTATCCTGGGCTGCATCAGAAGAGAGGTGGCCAGCAGGGAGAGGGAGGGGATTGTTCCCCTCTGCTCTGCTCTTATGAGGCCTCATCTGGAGTACTGTGTCCAGGACCGGGGCTTCCAACTCAGAAAGGATGTGGAACTGTTGGAGCAGGTCCAGGGGGGGTCACAAAGATGATCAGAGGGCTGGAGCACCTCTCATGTGAAGACAGGCCGTGGAGCTGGGCTTGTTCACCCTGGAGAAGACTCGGGGAGACCTCATTATTACCTTCCAGTATTTAAAGGGAGATTATAAAAGAGAAGGAAATCAACTTTTGAAATTAAGAAAGGGTAGATTTAGATTACACATCAGGGGGAAGTTTTTCACAGAGAGAGGTGAGGTTCTGGAACAGGTTTCCCAGAGAGGCTGTGGATGACCTGTCCCTGGAGGTGTTCAAGGCCAGGCTGGATGGGGCTTTGGGCATCCTGATCTGGTGCTCGATTTAGAGTTAGCAGTCCTGCCCATCGTGAGGGGTTCTCATCTCTGGGCCCATATTAATGGCAACTGATATGCAGTCTGTTGTTTCCCTGCTCACAAAACACTGGTGTCAAGAGATTATTATTTTTGTTTTAGTCATTTTACACTATGTCACAACAGATGCCATAGCGCATCAAACTTCCTGGTTTCAGCTTAAAATTTCCCACAGCCCCATTAGTCAGAAAAAAAAAAAAAAAGAAAAAAAAAAAAGCTCTGATGACACTAGTATTATGGTTTGGGGGAAATTCAGGAACCTGTTAGTTGGGTTTTTGCAGTTTGTCTGAGGGATCTGTCTTTTGAGGATCTGAGTTTAGAAAATTCATTCAAAGGCTCTGGCCTTCTTTGCAACATAGTTTTCCAATAGAAAATTATGCCAATAGATATCAACACACAAGCACCAACAAATGTAATTAGAAAGCAAAGCAATTATTCCAAGACACTGCTGCAACACAGTTTGTCTCTTCATGCACAGTACCTTCAGGTTTCAATCATCATTGGCTTGCCAGGTTGTCATCTAAAGTTTTTTATTGATGGTAAGATTTTTGCAATCTGATCAGGAATGCTTTGTGCATCTGGTCAACTAGATGATATTTAATCCTGTTACCAAGTAGCTCCAACTTAGCAGTTATGAATGTAATGAAAAGTATTCTCTTGGAAACTAAGCTTTTTTTTTTTTTTTTTTTTTTTTTTCCAATATGCAAACAATATAAGAAAAATAGCAAACCAAAACTATGTATTAAGACTGAAATCCACCTCACCTCAACCATTTAAAATTCATATGTGGTTAAGCAGGGTTTCTTAAGGGTGCCAGGTTTGAAAAGAAATGTCTAGTGAATGATTGAGTGACTCTTTGTGACAGATAAAAAGGCAGAAGCAATGAATTTTAATTCCATAAACCAAACAGTTACTATGCCTTTAAGGCAAAATTGTCAAGAATTGAGTTAAAGGCATATTTTTTAGCAGACAGAGATTCTCATCTTTTTGTTGCATACCTATAACTCCTGTCTGATAAATATCTGGGAATAGGTACCTACTGCTGTTAGGAGTGATTATTGGAGCTGTATCAACGTTAATGCTCTGAGAAATGGGCTGAAGCTCAATGGCTGTTTTAGAAGGCATAAAACTACATAAATTAACAGGCTTTCATATTGGACCTCAATTTAGAGGATCACAAATGAGTGGGAATATGTCTTCTCCATCTACCTTATATCCCATGAGCATCTATGATAATTTCCAGATATCAGGCACAAATTTTGCTCATCTGGACAGAGAATCACTTAAACTACGTATGTACTCTATGTTAATTAGGATATAGCTCAGTCTAAACAGTATGTAATCAGTAAATGTATGCTAAGATACATAGACAGGAGCAGGACTGGAGAGTGCTAAAGCTTCAGCTGAGGACACAGTGCACACACTCTCTGCCTTTTGAGAGTTTTCCTTTGAACTCTGACTTGAATATCAATTTCATATTTTTTTTCAGAAGACAGTCTGGGTTTAAATGATGTGAATACTGTTCCTGCAGGTCTGCTCTTCACATCAAAAATCTTTACTTCTCTCTGCCAGCTTCTGTGTTTTTCCTTTGAAATCCTTACTTCACTTTTCAATCCCTTTTACTTCCTCTGAGGTTCATATTACACATCTAAGAAAGCAAGTGTATACTGACCCAGTTGGACTTTCAAACATCTTGCCAATGTCTATTGTGAGACTTTGCTGTCCCTATTATCCCTGTTTGTCACTAACAGGTTTAGTGGAAAACAGATCATTGGGTTTAAAATGTTTACTCTTTGTTAAATTGTGTAACAAGATCTGTTGCTCTTAAATCACTGTGTAAGAAAATCTCCTTTCCAAAGTGGATTTGGATGATTCTCAGAGGACCTGAGGTGGATGGGGAGATGAAGGAGGCAACTCCACGTGTTTTAAACTGATGTGCAATTTGTCAGGATTAACTCATCTGCCAGGATTAATTAAGGCAATCACGTAGCTGTTAGATCATGACTTTCTAATAGAAAATGCTGAAGTTAGGAACAGGCCCTAAATGTGATATTCAGTTTGCTTTCTTGTGGGTGTGCGTGTTTGTGTGCCAGGGGAGAAGGGCTCACTGTATTACTTCCACTGGGTAAAGAACTGGCTGGATGGCCAGGCCCAGAGAGTGGTGGTGAATGGATTCACATCCAGCTGGCGGCTGGTCACAAGTGGTGTTCGCCAGGGGTTGGCACGGGGGCCATCCAGTTCAGTACCTTTACTAAAGACCTGGATGAGGGCATTGAGTACACCTTCAGTAAATTGGCAGATGACATCAAGTTGGAAGGAAGTGTTGATCTGCCTGGGGGTAGAAAGGCTCTACAGAGCGATCTGGACAGGCTGAATAGCTGGGTTGAGGTCAATTGGATGAAGTTCGACAAGACCTGTGTCCTGCACTTTGCCCCAACAACCCCAGGCAACCCTACAGGCTGGGGCAGAGTGGCTGGAAGACCGTGTAGTGGAAACAGATCTGGAGGTATGGGTCAGTGCTTGGCTAGATATAGACAGCAATGTGCCCAAGCAGCCAAGAAGGCCAATGGTGAGGTGACTTAGATCAGAAACAGTGTTGCCAGCAGAAGCCAGGAATGGATCATCCCTCTGTACATAGCACTGGTGAGGCAAACTGTGTACTGTGTTCAGTTTTGGGCCCCTCACTAGAAGAAAGGCCCTGGAGTGCGTTCAGAGAAGGGTAATGAAGCCAGTGAAGGGTCTGGAGCACAAGTCTTATGAGGAATGGCTGAGACAACTGGGCTTGTTTAGTCTGGAGGAGGCTCAGGGCTGATCTTGCTGCTCTCTACAACTACCTGAAGAGTGGTTGTGGTTCTCCATGTAACTAGCGATAGGACTAGAGGGAATGGATTCAGGTTGGACATTAGGAATACTTGTTCTCTGAAAGAGAGGTCAGGACCTGGAACAGGCTGTCCAGGGAGGTGGTGGAAGCACTGACCCTGGAGGTGTTCAATAAACGTTGAGCCATTGTACTGAAAGACATGGTTTAGTGGGCAATGTTGGTGGTATATGGACCATTGGACTGGATTGTCTTAGAGGTCTGCACCAACCTCGGTGATTCTATGATTCTATAATTCTAAGATTCTACTTTACATACTACTTTACACACTACTTCACTGCTTTAGGTGTCTGACACACCTGTCCTACTGAACTAAATGACTGCTTTTTCCTCTAACTCAGCAATGCAGGCATCACTGAGATCAGCTATCTACTCTTTACACGATGAAGCTTTCAAAGGTGACTGAGTCCATAGGCTACTTTCATCTGTGACTAATCTTACCCCTTCTGTATGGGTTTCCAAAAGGGATAGACAATATACCCTCCTGAAAGTGCTCACATCATTAATAAAGAAATATTAAGAGCACGAAAATAAAAAATACAGAAATATTAAATTCAAAACAGATATCACAGTCTCAACAATGGCATAAAATGAAATCATAAAATGAGCTAATCACTAAAAATAATCAATTCTGTTTGGTAAATCAATTTAACAGAAAGCTATAGGTTAGTCCAATAGCAAAAGCACATGAAAGGACTAATATCAGCTCATAATAAACATCTATGTAGTGTCAAGTCATGCCCTTTGATATTAAAAGTAGATACCTATGAAAAAAAAAAAACCTAAGACCAAGGCAAAACTATCTGTCCACAAAAACTCTTGGCTCCAAGCTTTTTGCAGTGCAAGGTCTTCACAGGCTGGGAAGATTTCAATATGTTTAGTAATCCTTGGCATATTTTTCTTTCCCAGTCATGACTGGGAACTCAGGTTAGCTTTAAGTACTTCTAGTAATCTGTGGCACTGAGGTCCGTGCCTGAGTGCACACAGATGGAAAATCCATTCTCCTTTGCCTGTGTTCATCTTGATAGGCGGTAGCTTTACCAGACTGCCCTAATTTACCAGTTGTAGAAGACAGCATTCAACTGACCCCATCACTCTCATTCATGCCCTTTCCAATACTATATATGTACTGTTTCCTATTAAGACATTGCTTTTCTGAAGATAAACATCTTTGTTACGGTTCAACAGCACCACACGCTCATTTGCTCACTCCCCCCACTGGGATGGGGAAAAGAATCTGGAAAACAAAACAAGACAAAACAAAAACAAAAAACAAAAAACAAAAAAACAAAAAAAAACAGGCAACAAAGCAGAACCTGTGAGTTGAGATAAAATCTATTACTAAGACAGAAGAGGAAGAGAAAAGAAAAATAATAGTAGTAATGATAATAGTATAATACATATTTATGAAACAAGTGATGCTCAAGAAGTGGCTCACCATCCACCAACTGATGCCCAGCCAGCCCCATGCAATGAATGCCTCCCTGCCCAACACCTTACTGTTTTCAAGTTATTTCAGGTGATGTCCTATGGTTTGGAATATCCCTTTGGCCAGTCTAGATCATCTGTCCTGGTTCTGTCCCCTCCCAAGCTTTTTGTGCCCCCTACCCTCTTGCTGGCAGGACAGTGAAAGAAGTTGAAATGTCCTTGGTTCTGTGCAGCACTACTCAGAAACAACTAAAAAATTGGTGTGGTATCTACATTTTCTCCTAAAGCCAAAATATAGCATCATGCCAGACACTAGGAGGGAAAAAACAACTCTGTTCCCACTGAAACTAGGACACCTGACTTACTTAATTAGCCTTTGTCTTCTAGATCTACTATGGTGCTTTGAGATCAATGAAGCAAAATTTCACAGCATTAAACCTGTGTTATGGTGAAGTTACACTCTAATTGCTTTTACACTCTAATTACTAATTGCTTAAGCAATTCCTAACATTTCAGCTGGGAGAGCAGTAATCGACCTTCTCCAACTTATCACAAAAACTGAATTATTACTAAAGTCTAAACTATATCCTGACAGCTATTTTTAATATTTCTTTTTTTGCTTTGATTTTATTTTTTTAAGCTTTTGCTACAAGCACGTGTCTGTCAAAAATAATAACTGCTTGGTGGCCATTTTCTCTGACATCTTCAGAAACATCAAAGGAGTGACCTGGAGCCATACACCTTGGCCTCACTGGTGCAAATTCCATCACCTTGGTGAGAGCCTCTCCCAGAATTACGTTATCAAAAAAGTCCAACGTTGTGCACTGCACAGAAACTCTGAGTCTGTGGGCACCCCTCACAGATGACAAAGAATGGAAATACCCGAATGCTTGTCTGAAAACGTTGGCATTAAGTTTCTTTTATGTCATCACATTAAAATTACTTTATATTAGTTGTAAAATCCCACAATAAAACTTACTATTATGCAGTCAACAGATATCTTTTAAAATCAAATATTTGCACAGTTTCTTTCCTCTTTAATTCTTCATTCCTCTTGAAAATACAAAAATTATACTGATCTTTTTTGTAGTGGAACTTACCAAGCTACTTGCTTCCCTTACCACAGGGAAAAAAAAAAAAAAGGCTAAGGCTTACTTGGCATTTCCAGATGAAAAAGATTCTTCCCAAGTGCAACAAATCCATATTTATGCACAACCAAGCCTGAAACTCCACAAACACGCTCAGGCAGATAAAGCATTTTTGGCAAGTGTCCCTGTGATGAGCAGACAAAACAGGGTGCTACAAAGCACACCAGTAAACAGCCAAGTCATGGAGAGCACAAGGTGCTTATCAATCCTCCCTTTACATACAAAAACAAACAAACAAACAAACAAAACCATAATCAAGCACAAACCAAACTGCTTGGTGGATTAGTTTTTTGTTATTCTAGACAAAACAAATTAAGGAATTATTGCCTTACTTTTTCCTTTATTCTGTCCCTAATTTCATAAGGTGCATGTGTAATACATATAAAACAGATGGGAAAAAGTCAGAAAGGTGAAGTACTGCACAGTGCAGAAAACCTGGCTTTCTGTAACACACAATGGGTAGTTCAGGATTATATAGCAGGGTACAAATGCTTTGTAATCTATTTGAAACATAAGTATTCTACTGAAGGTTAAAGGATGCAATAATTCACTCGGTATGTATTCTCCTCTGACCTATTATTTGCACATACAGACAAATGTCAGTCTGGGAACGGCCTCAGTGTGTGTGAAACTATTTTTCAACATTGTGTCTGGATGAGGAAGAAAGTTTCGTATCCTGAGGGTGTGTTCATAATAAGGATGATGTAACTGAATCAAAGGCACTGTTTCTTAGGAAACCAACATGTTGGTCTTCAAAGGTTATTTTTAGGTGGGATAGAGGGCAATTCCAGGTGTGTGTATTAACTGAGAAATATTTCTTTTTCCCTGTGCTATAGATTTCATTTATTATTGTCCTTCCAACAGCATCTATTTAGTTGGTGGTTCTTTTTTCTGCTTCATGGAAGTATAGATTTCCCTCCCTGCCCCAGAGCTGCAAGCATTCTTACATGCACAGCACAGGGAGAGAAAGCCCAGAGCTGCTCCAACACCTGCTGCTGGAGCAGATGTTCCTGCTGTAGGTACCTGCCCCTTGAAGCACATTCTGCAGGGCTGTTAAGACACCAGGAAGGGACTGCACGTGAGACATTGTCAGTAAATGATTGACTCAGACGGAATGGTCAGAAGTAAGGATGTCCTGTGAGGTCTGTCCCTGTGCAAGCTCATGGACTAGGCTGAGCAGCATGACTTCATGAAAGAGTAAACATGTGGAAGGGATCAGTGTGAACTGTTTAGTGCTGGGTCTCTGCTGTACTTGCATCAAGGATCTGAATGTCCTGACAGTTTCCAAAGACCCACTGTCTGAACCAGCCAATACCTGCTGGACAATCCTACTTGTCAACAGCCTCTGCTTTAACTTAAAATTCACATTCAAAGTGTTTGAAAGGAATATGATAGTGAGAGAACACATGAGTTCTTACAGTGCTCCTGAAATAAAAACTGAGGTCTGTGACACACCACAAGGACATGACACAGATGATGAGCAGGGGGAGGAAGGAAGCATTTCTATTTCAAGTTTCCAGACAAACTGCCTTTTTCACTCCACTATGCTCATGCCAGGAAGGTCTAATATATTCACCAAAATAATTGCTGCAAAATAGAATATCATCCAGTATTCAATAGGTCTCATACACCAGAGCTGTGGAAGAGAGATAAAGAAGGTATATCAAATACCATGAATATGTCAGGTTCAAACAGTGCTAATAGGCCTGCAGACGCTGAAAACTACACAGAACAGAGATAATCCCGCACTTTGCACTGCTTTCTAATTTCCTTTCAAGTAGAACCCCTTACTATCACATCGTTTGTGGTTTTCACTCACACTGTGCCCCTGAATGTTGGCCGGACACCTATGGCAATATTTTGCATGAGCAATATACTGTTGCTGTCATGGCCAGCGCTGGAGTTGGAGTGGCAAGGCTCCCACATCCTGTTGCACTTCTCACAGTTGAGGGCATGGTCTGCAGGAATTTCACTTAAAGGAGAAGATG
>JAOWBP010054078.1:0-10191 GCA_028571105.1 Tragopan temminckii
GCAGTGTTGTGCATATAATAGAAAATGATCAGAATGTGAGGTGGCTGATGAAAGCCACGAGTTGTTAGTAAATCTGAACAAACAAACTGTTTGCCATGCTGACCGTGTGTGTTAACAAAGATATACAAGAGAATTACTGCAAAGTGGAGGCATGAGACTTAGTAAGAGGAATCCTAATGAATTTTTTTTTTTAATAAAAAGTTATTCAGTTTTGTAACCAGGAAAGTCCGACCTTATGGTGTACCCAATGCTTCATATCTCTGTTAGAGGGGCTATTAAGATTATATAAACGTAGTACTGATGGTCTGAGGCAGTAATTCTACAGGAAGGGGTGCATGGGTCAGTCATGCTGACCAAGAACTGGGAACAGCAAATCCATATGTTTAAAGCATTGTTCTTGTTTACCATGCAGCTGAGTGCAATTTACCAGAATTGTTAGTCAGAGGCTAGGGACATGTAACAATTTGCACACTGTTAACATGAACAAGCCAGCCTTTTTACCACACACTGCTGAATTCTCCATAGCTTTAGTTCTTCCAGAAGAGAACAGATTAAAAAATTGTATGTAATTTTGGTAGGCTGCTAGGTTGCTTTGACCTTTCTTATTATCACTGTAAGAATGAAGTTAAAGCTAATCGGAATGGAGTATCTGTAGTTTTAATCTGTGTGAATGAACTGAGTCTGTATAATTAGTCTGCTATTATTATTTTTTTAAATTCTTTTTGGATCATTTTGTCCTTAATATAAATTTTAGTTGGAGGAATCGTCCTTTAATCCGTTTCTTAATGACAGATAGAGGTCAAAAGAGGGTTTTTTTAGGTTTCTTTAACTTTACAATATTTTTAATTATGAATTGTAGAATAAGGGTCTTAAAATGCTTCTGATTAAAAAAATATGTCTGTCCTGAAGAAAATTCATTTAAAAAAGTACATGTCCTAATGTGAAATTAGAGTCAACAGAACATTGCATTTTTTGCATATGCTTTTTATGTATTGCTTGTGATTACACTATCGGGAAATCTTGTTTGTCATTCACTTACTGTGTTTATCAGTTATCAACTCCTGGGGGCAGGCGAGCTCCATTAATTTGGATGTGGTAGTGGTAGTGATGAGTTTGTTTTGGGTGTCATGTCTGTGCATCATTACAGAAGACTTAAATCCACTGTTTTCAAACCCCTTCTCTTAGAGGTGAATCTTGTACTTCTTTTTCCTGATACTTTGTACTGCACGTCCCTCAGAATTTGCAAGCAAAAGAAATAAGTTTAAGAAGCAAGCCCTCCAAAATTAATCAGATATAATGAGATTGTTTTTCCTTGGTAGTATGGACATTGTCTGGTTCGCCAAGGTGGCTGGTTGCACACCAAATGCTAGCACAGTAATAATGTGAGCTGAAACGTTGTAAATTTTATTTAATATTAATCATTATCATAAGCATTAATATTTAATGATTGTTACCACAAATGCTCATTTTTCTTTAAGATTATGCAATTTTCCACTGTCTGTATGCATGCATATAATCGTATATATTACTTATATGCACATACTGCTTTGCTCTTCCCTTATCCCATTCCTCATGCATTTTGCTTGATGTAAGATTTAAGAGACACTAAACAGTAAAGCACACAAAGTATTTCAACTTTGTTCACTTATGTAGAATTACAGCCTGGGTAAGAGATTCTCTTTGAATGTGCAGTTTCATTAACTCAGGCCTGTACTAAATTAAGAGATAATGAGGAGAAGAACAACTCATTTGGGAATAGTTGACTTTTTTTTCCCTCTTTGAGTTAAAACCATCTACATATCTGAATTATGAACCTTCTGATTGTTTGGTGTACTTTACTAGTTACATATCCCCTACACAAAAGGTATTCTATGTATTCCTTTAAAAGCCCCATAATTATTTTAATCTTTCGCCATTTCAGTGCAACTCCATTCTCTTTTTGGTGTTGATCTGGAATAAGTTAGAAGTATAGCAGAAAAATGCCTAGGCCAGGTAAAACTTGTATACAATTTTGCAGAGCACAGCTCCAGGTCTTCACATTTCCCATTCCTGTTGAGAGATGCAGAGGAAAATGGAAATCAGGTGAACTGAAATTCCACAGCATAAGGATCTAGCCTTTTTTTTTTTTCAGTTGCCTTACTACTGGGGGCAAATGAGATATGCTTCAGTATGAGCATACACTAACACTGTTTTAAGACAGAAGCATAGACTGAAGGGTTTTAAGAAGTATTGGTCTTATTTTCCAAATCCTTCTCTTTGGTATCTACAAAGCCTGTTTTTTTTTTCACTTGTGCAGTAGGAAAATTTGGCTGTAGAAAATCAGTTTGCTTATGGGGGCTTAGGTTCAAAGGCAACTAAAATATCGTAGGTGCTGACAGTTTATTTTACATAGGGTAGTTTTTGGCTTCTCTTTGTAGTTACTGAAAGGTTGATCTGGTCATAGATGATAAAAGAAGGGCCTGCGTGGGATCCACAGAGCTCTGTAGCAGCAGCAGTCTTTTTGTAAATCATTGGACTGTGGGTCCATATGCCTGGCCATGGATCATGATTCAGCCCAATTCCCCGTTTTTTAAGTTTTGATAGCTGTTGTATCTGGCTGACAGGCAATAAATAAATTCACACAGTTGATTCATTTTGAAGTGGGATTTTCTCAGACACAGAGCTGCCTTATCTCTCAACCCTTATTTGAACTAAACACAGGTTGTCCCCTTCCCCTTCGCATGGCAACAATTTTAGGTAGCTTGCTTGGAAAAGAAAAATCTGAAACCCTTTTACAGAAAACCCTAAAAGGAGAGCAAGATCTCTCCCAACTTTATTCTGAGGTACTTGATGTTGGGTTTAGGTTCCTGTCAAAGCTCACTGTTCTCAAACAGTCAGAACACAGTGATGTCCTCGCTGGCGGCGTCAAGTTCTGCAGGAAGTGTAATTCACTTGAGTGCTCAAGTGGAGCGCCCATCTTTTTGTCCTACTGTTGTGCCTTTCCTCCATATTAAGCATCATGTCCTTCACTGGAGCTGACTGTTTTTGTGGAAGGAAGGATCCCATTCACACTTTCATTCAGGTATTCTGACTGATGATGTATAGGAGAGGCAACTGCAGCACATAAGCCAGTCGCATGCCATGTGGGTTTCCCCTAGATACAAAGCCTCAGGAAAATTGTAATGATTATTTTTATCTTGATTTTAGTCAAATTGTTATAATTTAAGCAGGTTTTCTTTCTCTTTTAAGGGAACCAATACTGAAAGGTGTTTCAATCAGCGTGCCTTAATCTCAGAGGCAAATGTTACATCAGAGAGGTCAGGTTTAGATAAATTTACCAGAAGTGTAAACAAGTCAAAAAGATATTCTTATCATAGTCTTATTCTTAAAAGGCTCTGACTCTGGAGGCCCAAGATTTGGCAGAACATGGCTTTGAACCGTCCATTTTATTTAATAAAAAGGTCTGGAGATTCTTTTTCTTGTTGCTAGGCTATGCAACTTGCATGTTTTGGCCATAAGCTAAAATAAATATTTATGTACACTTGTTAAACATTTTGTATCATTTCATTAACTTCTAGACAAAATGGCTGTTAAAAAGCTCTGAATCGTTCCTTACTAAGTAGACTTTGAAGCATCAATCAGGACTATTCATGCTTGTACACCAGCATATGAACATTGCCAGCCATTGTGCTTAAATAATAAGTCATGATGTATCATATTTATCAGATGTGAAGATTCCTGAGCTGAAAAAAGGCTTTTCATGCCTAAATTAGACTTGCCAACATGAGGTGTAACTAATGTACACATCTCGTAGTGTTTGCAAACAGGTAGAATTACTCAGGTAAATTCCGTTTGTGCTGCATCTGGCTCCCAATTAGCTGAAGACGTTTAACCTCTGGTTATTTTTAATTGTCAACTTTAGATGGTCTATCATCATTTTGCTTTGTTACTAGCACTATTCACAGTATTTTCCTATGTGACTATCCTCTTGCTAGTTCGATAGTTGTTCTGTTGGTTAGGATGATTATGGTAAGATTAAACCAGTCCCATTAAAAAAAAGTTCCAAGGTCATGAAAAGGCCTGCATTACTAATAGCATTTCTGTCTAAAATGGGTATACTCCATACCCATTTATCCCAGTATACTTCTTGACTGCTGTGGTTTGATTAACACAACAATTGTTTGTTGGCCAGGACATAGGTAGTATACTTACATCATAGAGGAGAACTGGAGCTGTTTAAAAAATTGTTTCTCTTGGTTGCGGTACATCTGCCTGTGCTGTAGGGAAATGTGCCTTGCACTCTTTCAGATGAGCCTGCAGAAAGTCTCTTGTGAACAGTCTCAAATTCACTTGAGTGAGAGCTCAGAGAGGTTTTGGATATTGCCCAAGGAGATTGTGGATGCCCCATCCCTGGAGGCATTCAAGGCCAGGCTGGATGTGGCTCTGGGCAGCCTGGTCTGGTGGTTGGTGACCCTGCACATAGTTTGAAACTAGATGAGCATTGTGGTCCTTTTCAACACAGGCCATTCTATGATTCTAACTGGACTAGGTCATGCAGTGTCCAGCAGAAATTCCGTGTGAAGCAGACTGACTTTGCCCAAAAGAATGAGACAAGAAATCATGCAGTGTCCACACAAGGGTCTGTTAAATGCACTGGCAATCTGAGATGTAGAGTAGCAATAAACTACTATGGCTTTTAACTTCTCAACTCCATCTAGCAAGTGGATGTTTGACTCAGTTTTCAGTTGTACTGAAAACATAATGGATGCTGGGAGATGATGTGGTGCTAAAATCCTATTGAAATGACCAAGTCCCACTGATTAACTCTGAACATCCCTGATGTCTAAAGTGCATAGTCTGTTATCACTTGATAACTTTGTTTGCCCAGAAAACATAAAGGAGTCAGCCTTTGAAGTGCAAAACATCTATCCAATATTAAGTGTGTCATTGTTAACTAAGATGAAACCTAAAAGGAGATTGTCCTGCATTGGATGATATGTGATTACTCAGTGTCATAGCATTAATTTCAGATTCTTTGAGGCTTTCAAACTATTTCCATTCTCCATAGGGCTTAAGATCTTGGAATCCAAAGCATTAGTTCCATGTAACTGTAAAGCTGCTGTATATGTGCTTATAAAATACCAAGGATTATGCAAAAACTATGTCTTGCTCACAACATGTAATTTATTGATGCCTACAAATGTGAGTGCATGTCTTTTCCCATGCTCTGTTAGGCATTATCAGATGATATTAGCTGACTTTTTTATGCCACCATAACATTCAGATTTTGTTAGCTCTGACCACGCTAGATTCAGTTCATGACTGGGGCAGGCTTCTAGTGGTGACGTGTGGAGCAGTTGTGCTTTATATTAAACTACCTAGTAGCTTAGTGAATCAAGGGAATACAATAATAAATTTTGAAATTTTTTTGTTTAGAGGACAAATCACTGGCCAGTTGCACTTACTATTTCTCTGCTGTTGAGTAGGTGGGTCAGTTTTGTATTGGTGACTTCAAATTTGATCTTGACAAACATGATTTGTAAGTTTTGTGAAAATTACATCCAGTAGAAATATGCTGGAGTTCCTTAAATGTGGAGAGGGACGTGTTTGGTATGTGACTTAAGTGACTCACATTGAAATTATCTTAAAAGAGTTTCTGCATATACTTTAAAAGATGTAACAGCTGCTGAGCTTGCAGGTATCTAACTTGAAGTATATACTTGTTTTAGTGTATATATGTGTATATGTGTGTATACGTGTGTGTGTATATATATACACATACATATATACATATATATATACATACATATATATTATATACGTATATATAATTTTATTTTTTTAATTCAGAGATCATCCAGACATAATTTTGTGTTGGAAAATTTAAAAATCTGGCCAAAAAAAAAAAAAAGAAGAAGAATATATGCATATTTAAATAACTATCAAGGAGAAAACAAATCTTGGTTAGTTCTTGCTTTCCCCAAATGGGTAGGGGTTGGAAATTCCCAAGTCACTGTTAGATCTCATTAAATTAAGTGATGGAAGTTGTGTGCATCATCTCTTTGAATACAGTGCTGTTAAGTAAAATGAGAAGATTACTTCCTCATTAAGAATTTTAGCTGACTAACTCTAAGCATTTTTTATGTGTTATTTTTTCATATTTGTAATTCTTGTATAAATGAGCAGATGGGAACATTTTGTGTGGAAAACTTCAGGAGCGTTTAGGGAAGAAGTAAATTATGAGGTTGTGTGCTCACTGGTTCTAACATAAGTTTTTCAATTCATGTTTCAGTGAAAATATAATGTAAAATGTTTCTTCCTTCCTAATTCTGAATTCAGATTGAGCAAATATCCATGTCTGTATTGCTGTAATTTATTCCTATGACCTAAGGGAGATTTTAGAGTACGCAGTCCAGTGGTTTAGAACTGAAGAGGTGATTGCTTTCCTTCCTACCCACAAAACAGCGGTTTACATTCGAAAAAAAAAAGGAAAATAAAAAAGTGCAAGTAATTAAAGATGAGAGAAGGCGATCACAGTCCTTTGCATTGTCTTCATAGAAAGATTTTTGTTTTTTTCTGAAGTTCTTTTATCACTGGTTCTTCTACAACCCACATTCCTCCCTGGGAAATTCTGTAGTGTTTTTGTCATACAAGCCTGCAGAAGGAGGATGCACAGAGTAGTGTTTAACCTGAGCTGCTTTAGGATTGGGAACACAGAAGTTTGCACTTGCATTGAACAGAGATTACTGTGTCCAGCAATGGCTACAAGCAGCATTCAGGACTAATTAGCATAACCTGGCAACTGATTTACATAGCTGAACATAGCACCGATGAATAATTTCTGATAGGCTGTCAATATCTGGCAAAACAAAAATAAAAGGGTTGTACCTTTAGTAGCTTGTGGATACAGGTAAAGAAATGGTTTCTGCACTTCGGCATGTAAACGTGGAAGATACTGTTAGGATTAATACAAGGAGCTAGGGGAGCTTATTCCATTAGCTGTTATCTACAGACATTACTGTGATTAAGCATCTCAGTGTGAGCACACATTCTTACAACTGAAATCTATACATCCCTCAGAGATTGCCTTGGAAGCCAAGAGTAAGACAGTGGAGCCATTCAGGACAGATAGAGAGGAAAGCTTTATGCAGCTAGGACTGTGTGATAATGCTAAGTTGTCTCATTATAATTCCTATGCTGAAATTTATCCACAATAATGCTAATCTTGTGAAATGTGCTACTTTATTATTATTATTTATTTATTAATGGCATAAACAGACATGATTTTAGATTTGCATTTTTTCCAGAAGACTGAATTTTCATACCATCCTAAGCTGGCTAACAAATTCTTGGTGGTTTTGGTATGCTAACATGCACAGTGTAAGAGAGTAAGCTGTTAAATTCTGCTCAGACCCTGAGGCTGAAAGATAGATTTTACTCAGTCTAATGGAAAAAAATAAAAATGACCTGAAAAATTGTAGGTGGCAAACCTATCTCCTTTGTGTTTCTTGGCTTTTTGTAAAGAGACAAATGCAATAGACTTTATACTAAACAGATGTAACTAATTTGCCATATATGTAATAAATTATGTTGTAGGTGGGGGTGTTTGCATACTTCTCAATTATTCACTACAGCATTTTAGATAATTTAGCTTTACATTACATTTCTAAACCCACTCTCAATCAGTTAACATTTCAACCACAGCCATTCAATGTGTTAAGAAAGAGGTGATTTTAGGAGGGAGGGAGAAGGAAGGAACCAAAACAGCTTGCATTCCTTTTGTTTTTGAAGAGTAATTGAAGATAATGTATTGTTTCAGCAGGCATATCTCCAGCTATTTGACTTAATAGAGTTTTGAATATCAAGCCCTAGTTATCTTGGGATCCAAAGTGACAGAAACTTTTGAAACAACTGAAAATAACTGGGTATATAGACTTGACTTAGGAAAATGTAATGTGTTGATGATGGCTTTTCCAATTGAACAGATAAAAATAATGATGATGGTAAGAGACCAAATGAGACCTTGTTACTAAATGCAATGAGATTTCTCTTGCCCCTATTTGTTTTTGTCAGTGTTTCTGCATAATTTGAGATGCTAGAATGGAATGAAGGAAAGAGCTGTTCAGTCAACACTGGGTTAGATTTGTTTGTTTGTTTGTTTGTTTTCCACTATACTGCTTTTATTTCAACATTGTTTGAGAATACAATTTTAAAATGAGTGCTAATGTTCTAATAGCTCAGAGAGGTAGCTGGGTCTTTATATTCTCTGCTTGCCAGTATTTATCCAAACATATGCCTGTGCTGTAGCATGGCAATGAAAAGAATACGTGCAGCACAAACCTGAAGTTCCACCTGGAAAAGGTATTATAGAAATGGTGCCTGTGGAGTTCTGTGTTGACAGCTTCTCAACAGCTTTCCCACAGAAATGTGCTCACGGTTAGGCTCTAGTGGTGTTCCCCAGGACTTCATGCCCGAAATGTGGAAGACTTCAAATGTGTAGGAGGTCCTACCAAGTTGTTCATGCTGGGATTGACAGGAGTTGGGATAGCATTTGTGTGCCTGCCAGACCTCTCAAAAGAAGCACTTTCTGGAATGCTTGAGAAAGTCAGAAAGGGAAGTTTTCTCCCGGAAGCTGAAGTCTGTTGTGCTTGTCTTCTGTGAGAAATGGTCTTGTACTGATCATAAACGTGTCCTGACTCATAAATGTAACTTGTGAAAAATGGAAGGTTGAACTAGGGAAATAGCCCGAAAGTACTTCTATCCTCTTCATCTGAGTGATGAACTGATACAAGTTAAAAGAAAGAAAAGCAGGTGAGTATTTCGGAAAACACAATCAACTCAGTAAGCATTTATTTTCCAGGTTTGACTTCTATTTTTCTACTGCATAGCTATTTCCCCCATAAAAATCTAGGATTGGAGAATCTTCTTGATTCTCCATTATGAAGTAGTGAGCTTATCATTGTATTGCTTGTCCTGCTGCAGGGAACTAGTGTACGTGTAAAATGAATAGACTGTGCGTGCTGTCCTGATCCCCAAATCTTTGTCTGCTTTTAAAGTGACTGCAGACATCTTAATGAACTATTTTTGCTTTCTAATATTTCTAAGCTTTTATGTGACTATGAATTATTGACTGGCAAAAACCAACCCATACATCTAAGATAAAACAGATGAGATAGTGGAATCCCACATTTCTACAACTTTATGGCCTGCAGAATCAATGGGAGGAAAAGTAGTCAACCTGTGCTTTTGTCAGTGAGGTAGGTGGATCTGACCCTGAGTACACTGCAGAAGCAGTTTGACAGAAGAAGAAACCTGTGCTGATCTTTAGCGTTGTTACGTAGTCACTTCTGAGAGCAAATTCACTTTTAAAGTCTCTCACTTTAAGCTGAGTCTTGCAGAATAGAATTATCATCGTAGAGCAACTAGGGAGATCTTCCTGTGTGAGAATGAGTGGAGCTGAAGACATTGAAAAGGTGATAGTGATAAAAAAGACTAGCAGAAGATAAGCGTTTTTGATGGAGACGTACCTTTGGGTCTTCTTTTTTTTTTTTTCTTTTTTTTGAGCAGTTCTGTGTTGTTTAAGAGCCTGTCCATAGCCAGGAAAATGTTTGGATCTAAACTACGAAGTACATGGAACATACTCATGTATTTTTAATTCCATCCCTTCAAAAGATCGGTGATGTTAATATTTTGAGGAAATGTGTTTTTGTATGTAATGTGTGAAAGTGAACACTTGAAACTTGTATGCATGTGTGTGTGGAATCTGACAAGTCTTAGTTATGTTTGGTGTGTTCATTCAATAATTCCATACTTTCTTTTCATAGACTCAGAATATAACAAAAATTCACCTGAGTTCAGCATGTTGAACCTATCTAATTTCTTATACTTTTGTCTGAGACCCTTTGTGTTCAGGACTCCACAAGATCCAATAGACTTAATATAGCTTTTGAATTGAGTAACTTTTTCTGCTTTTCATGATTTATTTTAAATAGTTCCATAGCGTTTGTACAAATAGGTGTTGTGGTGGCTGTTCACATGTATCACTGCATTTTTATGTAGTTAGAACTTCCTGGCGTACAGTGGTGTACACAGTGGTACTCCAGTATTACTGAGGAGTCTATCAGCTATGGAATCACAGAATCACAGAAACACCAAGGTTGGAAAAGACCTACAAGATCATCCAATCCAACCATCCACCTATCACCAATAGTT
>JAOWBP010054079.1:0-10191 GCA_028571105.1 Tragopan temminckii
CCAACCTCAATCTTCCCTCCCTCAACTTCAAACCATTTCCCCTTGTCCTGCTGTTATCTCCCCTTTCCAAGAGTTGACTCCCCTCCTGTCTGTAGGCTCCCTTTAGGCACTGGAGGCTGCAATGAGCTCACCCCGCAGCCTTCTTTTCTCCAGTCTGAACAAGCCCAGCTCCCTCAGCCTGTCCTCATAGGGGAGCTGCTCCAGTCCCCTGATCACCTTCGTGGCCCTCCTCTGGGCCCTCTCCAACAGCTCCCTGTCATTTAGAAAGGCAGCAGGAAGAGCAGCAGTGGCCCAGGGCCCTACAGATCAGCTCAAGGAGGCCCAGAGATCCCTGGAGATCCCCAGAACTCGGGGCGCTGTGCTGAGCCCTGGCTGCTCCCCTGGCAGAGGACGTGGGCTCCTGGGGGCCCAGCTGGCTGAGGCAGTGCTGTGGGACAGGGCTGTGTGCAGCACAGGGTTATCAATAACTGCAGTCGTATGTGGGTGAATGAAAACATTTTCTTCGCCATATGGTATACTATGGAAATAATTGCCAGATGACAGAAGCTCGCTAATATTGATGCCAAATACATAGATATTACTGTCAACTTGTGATCAGCCTACATTTTCCTATTTTTAAGACGTACAAGTGCAGTTTGAAAATACCCACAAGGAGCTTCGTAGAGAAGAACTCTGCAGAAAGTAGAAAGGCACGGACATGGTTTAACTGCTTGGAACTCTTTGGATCACAGAGAACCATTATGCAAAGAGGTCACTTGGCGTAAAGTGAAGCTAAGCAGCTGGCACGCAGCCCCCGGCAGCACCCCGCGTGGTGCACCCTGCAGGAGCGCGCAGCTCTGCCAGCCCAAGGCAGGTACACGAGCAGCACGATGCAGCGCTTATCAACAGTTGTATTTGGGGCATCAGGGAAGTGCAGAACTGTCACTGTGGCAAGCATCCTTGCTACTAACAGAAGGTCAGCTTATAAAATGAATACTGTTTTGTATGTGATGTATTCCAAACTTACAAACAAACCACGGTTGTTCCTCGGATATCTCTCAGACAGGAGACGTACACAAGAGCCGTTGCTGAAACTATCAGATCTAAACCACATTCCCTGAGCGAGGGATCCATGCTTTGCAGCAGCTTGCACTGAGATCCCTCACTATCACAGCCCGAGTTTACAGCTTGGAGCGGACGGGATGTGCTACGTGTCACAGCTTAACGAGCGCGGACAACCTGTGAATCTGTGCTCGACAGCCCTGACCGTACTTCTGTGTTCGGATCTCGTTGCTCACCAGGGAGCATTTTGTCTAAATAACCTCCGACACTCACACAGACGTTTCAGCCCTGGGAGAGCAGCTCCCACGCCTTGCGGGATGGGCAGACAGGCTGCACGTGCAGAGAGGGAGGGGTCGGGGTGTTGGGACACTTTGCCTGATGATACAATCCCCGTTGTGGGGCTGGTGGCTGGGCACAACCCTCCCCCAATACCACAGTAATCCCCTCTCTGCAAGGGCTCCTGCCCCTCTGGTCTGAGTGATAAGACAGAGGCCACTGATCACAGAGCATCACGTAACCCAACTTGATAACCTGATTAACGTGCTGACTTCGTATCAGCCCCCTCTGTTCTCTATTTGATTTACATGTATAATTTAGCTTACTCATTTAATCTCGTTAATAAAATATCAGATGGGAAGTCTGTGTGGATTGCATGTTTTCTCCCCAGGTATTAGGATTAAAAGCCCAAGGAACCTCCAGATAGTGACTTTGTAAATCTCCAAGTGCTGTTACAAAGAAGTGCCTTACAGCACTTCCATCACTGATGCTCAAATCACAGCACTGCTGGAGTCCAGAGGAAACAATATTTGCATATCAGTCACTTTTTTCGACTAACAACAGGGGTTTCAGAGCCACTGAGGAGAGGCTGTGGTGGATGCAGATCAGCCATCAGGAAGGTTGGTCACTTCCCTGGGAAATCAATCTCCGCTTCTCATGGCGCCATTATCTGAAAATTCACCCGCTCCATTCAGACTCAATAACAAGAACAGAGTTCTGACATCACTAGGAAATGCACGCGAACAAGACAATGAAAATGAACCCAAATCTGGCCATGCTTATGGCCAAGAGAGGAAATGGTCTCTGATAACATGACTGTGAAATTCCAATTATCCTTTTGAACAGTAAGGAATCTGTATGAGCTTTAACAGCAGAACAAACAACGCCGCAGAGTACCCACCACAAAGCATGACTTATCTGACCCATCTCAGACCAACTGCGTGGCTCGTATCCCGAATACTCACAGTCCATCCTCAATATGGCACTTCAAAAAGATACGGTATCTGTCAAATAAACTGAGATAACCGCGAGAAATGAACCACAATCTGCTCATGTATGGTCGGCTTACAAAATAAGCTTCACGCATCAAAAAAGTGCATCTTGCCAACGCACACACTTTTTATTTCTGGTACATAACTCATCTGCCTGTGCACGCTTACGCACACAAACATACGCTTCGTGCAGAGCCAGTCGGAAGAAATACTCTTAACAAATTTTACTCAAATGTAACGCGGGGTCTGCTGCTGAGGGTGATATAGATAAATCAATCTGTTTGCAAGGCTACGGTGTGAGGAAAAGCTTTTCAACATCATTTAAACGTTTTGAGTTGTTCCAAATAACCCGATCGCTGCTGTAACACCTGCCAACAAAGCACTCCTGTGCAGATCCTTAAACAATAAATCTAAAGTAACAAGCAGAGGAACTTTAGAAGATCGAGATAGACATTATTACCCTAAAAGTGAACATCTCTGTTGACTCACTGAGAAGGTTTAAAGGTGCTGTATTCAAACTGAAATACCAACATAATCATTTTACCTGACCACAGCACCACGAAGTGCTTTGTATCAAGTGTAAACCTTTAAAGCCTCAGCATATTTCTTTTTATCATGGTGGTTTCGTTTTGTTTGTAAGCTTATGTCACCAGATACTCTCATATTTTCGTGTGCCTCTACCACAGACGCCTTCGGAAGCACATGGACTTCAGTCGCATTTGACACGAAGACCAAGGTCTAAATGGCAGAACGTTTCCAGTGACGTCATAACGTTAAGTAACCAAAATCTTATTAGTGCTCCTCTTGAGAAATAACCTGCAACGCGAGCTTATGCTTTCTCAGACACAAAATTCAATCTGAAATGCAAAATAACGGGAAACTAGGCTAGCTCAGAAACAAATTAAATATTAATTAAAATAAATAAGCAAAAAGTATACGTCTGAGAATCTAAGATGCTTCCAGGTAGGTCACTCCTATTGGAAACGTCAAACGCTTCCAGCATTTTTCTGAAGCGGCTTTGCTTCTTGCATTAGCTCTGGGTACGCCTTCAGCTAAAGAATCTCAATGGCATCAGAAGCCTTTCCCACACAACTGCTTGGTAGCAATGATCAACTCTTCATCCTTGCTTTCAAAGGCATGTTTTTCAGACCTCAGATCATTATAGTCTTAATTTTTCTCAAGCCTTTCCAAATTTTTTGTGTTTTGAAGTACAGAAAGCCACGATGTGGCGCAGCAATCTGTGCTATAGCAGCAGCCCCAATACTGCTCCATCTCCTCCTCGGACTTCGGATTTCTCACTGTGTATTCAAAGAACGGATGTCTTCAGATACAAAACCAGCAGTAACTTTTTTTCATAGACACACAAACTCAATCTAGAAGGTATATTCAGACTCTGCATTCGCTCAACCTGGTTGGCTTGAAGAAAGAACTACTGTTCCCAGAGTGGTGCTTTTGGAAAGCAGCTCAAAGGGAGGACGAACTTAGGACATAAAGAGCAATCTCTAACGCATAGCTGAGCTAAACCTAGCCAAGAATAAAGCAGAGACAAAGCAAACTGTATGCAGTAGTATGATTATTTGGCACACAGACATATTCTGATGTTGGAGACTGACCTAAACAATGCAGCATTTAGAACTGTAAGAAATCTAAGACTCAATTTCAAGGCTTAATTGAAATCCCAGAAATCCTGGTCATGGCTCGTCCCTGTGTGTGGAAACATAGAAGAACAAGCAGCTGCCATGACCGCCAGCAGCATCTGAACACCTCAGGAAATCAAACACTGAAGGGGTGGGAGAAGCAGGTTTGCCCAGGGCAAAATCTGGGAAATGATATTCTAATTTTCATCATTTGTTAATAATTAGTCAAGTGGCTTGAAATAACACCTCTGCTGCAAAAGTAATGCTGTGTCATTTACACTCAATTTCCAGAAGTTAAGACAGCAGAAATACAATAATCAGCACGTGGTTCCTAAATTATCGGCACGGAGGTACAGGGATGTTTATTTGTGAAATTTAAACTGAAGGTGGCACAGCATTAGGAAACCCAGGTACTATTCACACCAGTGCAGAAGAGAAATTAATGCGAGTCCAGCAAGGAACAGGGAGGCCAGGGGAGGTGATGGGCCGGGCCAGCTCTGCGTGCCAATCACATCTACAGTGAGAAACAGCAGTGCTGTCCCAGCTTCTCAAAAAAGTTACGTATATCATTCCTAAGTTTGTGACAGCCAGAAGGAAGGTCATACAGGGTAACAAAGCACGTTCCAGGCCTTCTGCAAGGCCTTGGAGCAGCAAGCCTTGACTATTTTGAGACAGTGCCTTCATTTTCACAGGCTGCTTCCCTCAGCAGGAGGAGCCGTGCCCAGCGTTCCAGTGCTGGCTGCTCTGTGAGAAGACAAAGCCATGTCACAAATATTGTCCTATATGTGAGATGGGATGGATGAGCAGTGACACATCTGCAGTGAGCTGGGCACCCAAACTGTGCAAGTCTACCTCACCTGTGCTGCTGCTGCCAAGCAGCGTCACACACAAACTTTAAAGAAGAGATAATCGGGGTTTAAGCAACCAGGATTTAGGAACCTCCTTGACACCATTCATCATGTAAAGCAGCAAAGCTGAGAAAAGCTGTGTGTGTGTTATATGGGACATTCAAAACCTTTAGCTGCAGCCCTTCTCTGAGGCAGCATCCCCCCTGCTGCAGGACTGTGGCTTTATTGCTGCCTGCTGACAGCTCTGTCTGCTGCAGGAGCACCACGTCCTGCACTGCTGTGCTGCAGGACCTGCTTCCACACACCAAAAAGAACAGCTTTCCAGTGTGGGTTCTGGTAACTCACCCAAAATAAGCTTATCAATCACATACGATTAGGCTGTCAGCCCTTAAATTAGGGCGTTGTACTACTTAAAAAAAAGCAAATGTAAATACTGCAGCAAAGTGATGAGAAAAAAGAGTTCTAACTGTGGTTTTTATAAGCAGAGAAAACCCAGGCCTCTTACCTTTCTCGTTATTCTAGTTAAACGCTCAAGTTTGGTTAACATTTCAGCTGAATAAATCCAAAGCACATTTAATAGGAGACATTTGAATCTACTATTTGTGACTATGCAGATGACCTGAGCACAATATAGTCACTGCAATGTATTTATGAAATATTACAGTCAGCAGTGATTATCAATAGCCAGTGCTACAAAGAGACAGAAACATAAAATCTGTTTTCCAAAGGCTGCACAGAGTGATTCAGTGGGAAGAACTGCCTGAAACAAGAGGCGGGTCCCACAAATAGAGCTGGCTTGCAACTTTATGGACATTGATTTTCAACAAAAACATGCATTTGATATAAAAAAAACAACTGTATTAGCACCTGTAGGAAAAATGCCATAATTTTAAGTAAAAACGTTGTAGCTGTTACACTGCGTTGGGTTCGCAGCACAGCTTGCACACACTGCACCATGCATCACAAGTGCTGCACAGATGAGGTGGCACACGATGGGCTCGCAGTGCTCTTGCCATATGATTTGCATCATCCAATGTAACGTGCTGAGTTCACAGCTCCAGTATTGATATATTTATTTTTATTCAGATCCTAAACAGTACTTTGTATGTAATCTAATTAAGCAAGCTGTATCATAAACCTGTGAATTGGTTCTTCTATCACACGGTCAACTGTATCTGCTGTTGGTTTTACACCATCGTCTTACTTCTCTTTGTGCAGCTGATCCGAGCCAGAGGTTTACAAACAACTTCTTCCTCTTGAAAAAGTTGTTATAATTGTCTTCTCACTTTCATTAATTAGGAACTGACACTGAGAAAAATGTTATACTGTTCCTGAATAGGTCATTTGTGTTTCTGTCTGAAACATAACAAGTATAATAGTATCACTTTGCCTATCCCATTGGATGCCAAGATTGAGACGCAGGGCACTGCAGCCGCACACCCAGCTCTCCCCATCCAGAAGAAGAGGTGCCCAAAGGCCCCAGACTCTCCCTGGGCCCCTTTGGGTTAACAGCCAGTGACATTTCGTTAGTCTTTGGGATGCCACAGAGCTTGAGTGCCTGACAGGTGAATTTCCAAATTGATTTTTTCCTCCTCAGATTTCAGAAAGATTTTCATCTTTGGCATCAATACATATTTCAAACATGAATAAGTGGCAAAATCCATTCTGAAAATATCCATCGTTTAATAAGCTCTGTGACGAGTTAATTCCTTTCTTATGTTGAAGGACTTGCCCAGGAATAGCATTTTACAAACAAATATTTGTAATAAAGATTCTGATCCAGTGGCTTTGATTATTGCTTTAAAAGCTAAGAAAGAATCAGCAGTTCTCAGCAATGAGAAGAACCGCCTCCCTCTGGAAACATCCCAGCAAGGGGAAACTGAAAACACTGGAATTTAACCCAACGCTACATTCATCTCAGCATTTTGATTGATGATATTTTCTTTGCAGGGACATGCAATAGATAAAGTGAAAGCAATCAATACAGGATTCTATTCTTTTTTAATTCATTTTTGAAGTTTGAGAGTCATTTCTGAACAGATTCGCAAGCCCTTGCCCACGGCCGCACCCTCAGCTCAGCACCAGGCACAGAGTCCTCGAGCTGTGGGCGGGTTGGGTGCAGCTGTGGGGAGGTGAGCACTGATAATGATCCCCAGTGAGAACAGAGCAGGTTTTTGTGCTTCCCACGGCTCTGCCCATGCCACGTTGCCAGGCAGGATCAGGAGCCCTGAGCATCCCTTTCTGCCACGGCACTGAGGCTGATGAAAATAATACTCAAAATGCACAGTGTGATCCTCACTACCAGGCAGCCCCTCCGAGAATCACTGCAATCATCACAGCACTTCGCGAAGCACGAAGGGCATCACTGCAGAAACTGTACAAGCAACAGGAGCAAGTTCTGCAGCAGGACAGGGGAGAGTGATGCAGACAAGGACAGAGAAACTCCCACCGTCACAAGCAGGTAGGTGAGGTAAGATGACTGCACAGCGCTGTAACAGATTGCTTGCCACAGCAGCAGCTCAGATACTGCTGGAACAATCAAAGTGGAACACGACCTGGTAGAGCGGTTAGTGGTAGCTGCTAGAGATTAATCCCATAAAACTCCAATCTGATTTGTTGGCTTTTATTGACCAACAGCTCAGTGCTAGGCGGAGCGTTGCACAATCGGCTTCCCGTCAGCAACGCCATCCTTCAGACAGGCAACAAGCAGATCTCCTTATCTACGCTCAGGGCACTGGGAGAGAAAGGAGATAATCATCTCTTGGCAAGATACTGCCTACGTAACGGCCAGGTTTATATCGGCAATAATGTCTTTAAATCGCAATTAGCAACACTTCAGCAGCTGAGTTCATCTGAACAGGGAGGTCACCGTGAAAGGGCCGTAGGACTGCTTGGTGATACCATCCCACAGCCGTGTTTGGGCGCTGAGGAGCACTGACAGCTCCAACACAACACACTGCACATGCATCACGGCCACGCACAGATCACCGGACCGCAGTAACACTTAGATAGGTTTTGGCTGACCTCTCAAGAGCTCACGGGCTCTGAAGAGGCACAAAGCAGCCGTATTCTCAGCTCTCATTCTGTCTTCTGCTGTCATTTGGAACGTGCTGTTTCTGTGCTGCTGCCGTTCTGCACTTCCACCTCTCCCAGAACACCGCAGCCCTGTCATCCCACTGCCCCAGTACTCATCTGCTCTGGGTGTCAGGCCGAGAGTCCAGGAGCTCTGCCCCAAGGTGCCTGTGCCACTGTGCAGCAATACAAAAACCTGTCCATAAGGTCCTCGCCTTTGTCAGTGTGATGAACACCATTATCTTCCCAAAGCTGAGTTCATTACCTGCCCTGATGCTATCGGTACTTAACAGAGTACTGGCAGATGAGGTGAAGAGAGCATTAGGAAAGCAACTGCCTTCACATTAGGTGTCTGTGTGGATAAAAGCAAAAAAGCCTATGTATTTATAGAAACATTAATAATTATAGATGCCATTAATGCCAAGCCATCCTAATGCTGAAGCCACATCAATTTAAATTTAAAAACAAGCTATCTGCATGGCTTCCTGCAGTGTTTCAGGTTAGAGGCACATCTCCTCTGAGTATTGTAATATATTTTTATTAAAATGAACAGAAGTGTGTACTTTTTTCAGCTGCCTTCATACAGCTGGATAACCAACGGTAACAACGATACCTTATTTCAAACCCCAAAAGGTATATTGCATATCTTGCTTGTCATAATCATGAATGCTGGAGCAAAACCTCAGCGTTGCTAACTTCTGCCCGGGTTATCTGGGTGCCCCAGAATGTTCAAACACTCTCAGGACTGTGCTGCCCTCGATGCAGCCGAGGCGATCACTCAGGATTGCATTGCAGGGGAGCACTGAGCTCCTCTTCAAAGAGAGCAAATCACAGAGGTGCATCTGCAGCTGGGTTCCCTAATAGCCTCCGCTTTAGGTCTGGAACAAAGGAGAAGTTAAGAGAAAGGGACCAGGATATCAAAAGGGGGCAAAGAGGAATCAGAAGAGCTGGGTTTCAGCATCCATGATTCCAGATGTTTGCATTTATTCTGAATCTTAGTGCCCCCATCAATGAAATCTGACAGAGGACAGAACTCCTCTGCCACTGGAGCGCTCAGCCTGGACACTCGCACAGCCTCACTCAGCCCGAAGTCATCACGGCTTCCTCCAGGTTGTGCCAGTGGCCACTGCAACATGAATTGCAGCAATGAATCTGATCAGCAGCAGCTGGAGAACAAATCAAGTGAGGTCATTCACTCTCTTTTCTCCCACTTAATCTTCTAACCCACATGAGCTAAGAACTCTCTCTCCTATTTACTGGGGCCACTCTCACCAATAATAGTTAGACGTGATCTACTCAGGCTGGCGTCACAAGCAAGAAAAACAGAAGAGGCTTTTCTGAAGCTACTGGGACTTAGAGCTGCCTTTCTGGTGCGGAGTAACACTGAGACACAGCTAAAAATAGGCCTGTAACAACAGAGGAAGACCTGCACTTTATAGGGACCACACGCTACAGCAAGATTGGTCTCTGTTGTTTGGTATTGTGCCACCGATTTCAAAGGAAGTCCTTGGGAGGTGTGAAAGAAGCCATTATTTAAGGCAGGGCCCTCCAACTCAGGAGTATTTGTTAACACTCCTGTGAAAATCTTACAGCTCTTTACAGAAAAGAAGCATTTCTCACCAAGCCCACACTACAGAGAGAGAAACGAAACTAAAGGCTTACTTTGACCGAGCTCAGATTCGGGGCCATCTGAAACTCAAGTTCTTTACAAGCCGTGGTTCTCAGACATCAGATCTATCACCTTATCAAAAAGCATACTCAACTGATGGACTTTCCAGAGATCTCTGCAATAGCTCAGTTTATCAGTCCTTGCATTCCAAATATCTTGCCATAGAGATCACAGTTTAAAATTTACCTGCATGCTTCTCAGTGACTGGCAGGTGACTTCTCTGATACAATTCTATTGCTGGAAGCATTCCGTGAATACTTCATTAGTTACAAACAGATTGGCCTGCAGACTTGTTCTGTGCTACCTGCTTAAAATATTGTGTACCCTAGAAATGTATCTGCTAGCCAGAGGCAATTCAGTGCGTGATTTCATTTTGCCCGCAGTAATGAACACTGCATCTCGACAGTTAAGATACATATTTTAGGGGGAAAACTCCTAATAAGTAGCAATGTTTCTACCTTCTAGATTTACTTAAAGCAAAGAAAAATTTTGTTCACATCCCCAAAATCAACAATATTTTGGTTTTACTTCAGGAACGGCACAAAGAGATGCAACACAGCATCAGCATCTCACAACAGGCTTTTCAAGGGAGGGCTTTGATCATCTGAAACCCTGATGGCAGTTATGCTTTTCCTACGACATTTCTCCTTTAGTTC
>JAOWBP010054080.1:0-10189 GCA_028571105.1 Tragopan temminckii
TCGCACAAGTAGGCATCCAGGCGGGTCTTGAATATCTCCAGAGAAGGAGACTCCACAACCTCCCTGGGCAGCCTGTTTCAGTGCTCCGTTACCTCACCGTAAAGAAGTTCTTGCGCACATTTGTGTGAAACTTCCTATGCTGCAGTTTCCAGCCATTACCCCTTGTCCTGTCTCCACATAGTGCTGAAAAGAGTCTGGCCTCGCCATTCTGCTCCCCACACCTTAGATATTGATAGACCTGGATCAGGTCCCTTCTCAGTCTTCTTTTCTCAAGGCTAAACAGACCCAGCTCACTTAGCCTTTCTTCACAGGGGAGATGCTCCAGGCCCTTCACCATCTTTGTGGCCCTCCGCTGGACTCTTTCCAAGAGAGCTGCACAAGCACCTTTACAACACTTTCCTTTTCCTTTTTTTGGTTGAGTGCCTGGTCGACGCAACATCGTGCTTCCAGGCTCTGACTGGAGTTACCAGGGGAAGCATGAGAAGCCACAAGTCTCCCAAGAAATATCAAGTTTGGTATGCAAATGTAGACATTGGTTAGACAAATCCTTGCTCCAAGCTTCTTGAGATGAAATTGTTTCAGTGCTGCAGTGGGAACTGGCAGCTCTTAATTATGAGGCAGGTGGAAGTTGAATGAGCACATGTGGCTAGTCCTAAGTCCTCCTGCCTCAGACTGGGATTCTCTACTGTGTAGAGTAGCATCTGAGTTTTGGAGGGGTGGAGACTGTCCATAGGGCATTACACATACATGCACACGTGCTCCATTCAAGCACTCATAAATGCCAGTGTTTTATTTTCTCCAACAACATTGGGGTGCTCTCTGAATGACAAAGTGACACTTCGTCTGCCCTGAAAGGCAACCACAAATTAAGAGTCGACGTTAAAAGGTGAGCAGAAAGCTGTCAAACTTGTGTGCCTCCATGTGGCAGCTCTGCATCAAACTCTTCTTCCCCAGCTAAATCAGCCCTTTGCAAAGAGGCAATACTGCCTTAGCAGGGACTGTTCAATCATGGCTATGCCTCATACACTGGTCACAGTATAATATACCACCAGAAAAAAAAAAAAAAAAAACGGAAAAAAAAAAGAGGAGAGAGGAAGAGAAACGAGTGTTCTTAACAAAAGCAGAATAATATGCTAAGGCAAGGCTCTCTGTGATGTGCTGTTTGAAAGCAGGCGGGCATTGAGTTGTCGTTACCAGCCTCCATCATTTGAGGGCACCCTAGTCTTTGATGTTGGCTGCAATTAGCTGCGGGAGTAGTGTAGCAGCCATTTGTCATGATGGCAAGTCGGTCTTTCATTGAAATGCTCTCTTTCCTCCAACCCTCCAGGTCAGTGCTGCTGGGACTTGCTTCTTTACTGATGGCAGGAGTACATGCTGGGCTCACAGATCACCATCCTTATTGGTGTGTTGGGGATTGGAGGCGAATTGCCTAAAGGAGAGATGCGCTGGCATGCCAACACTGCTATTGATTAATGCTAATTATCATTTAATTTAACCTCCAATTAGTTTTAATCAATTGTCACATCCTCCCTGAGTATTACTGCAAGGATGATGTATAGTAAGGAGGATAATTGTCTTGAGCTTTTCCTTGCTTCCCAGATGGCTATTTTCCATCTTTTTCCTTTAATATAGTTGGGTGAGTAATTTAGCTGCTGCTGCCACTTCTGTGCCTCAGAATTGTCTGTCGGCATAGTTTGAGTGTGTTGCTTGGTCCAAAACCTCTTATGGTAGAAGATGAGTTCTTGCAATGCTTTACAGCCATTTGATCCAAAAAATTCAAGCAGAGCAGTTTCACTTTAATCAAGCATATGGCGGAGTCACATGGGCCCAGCTCCTGCATTTCTATCAATCATAATTCTGGGGATCCAATTTTGAATGAATTTCCCATAACTGTTTCCTAAAAGAACGGTCACATTAGTGTTTCTGACATCCAGAGTATTTCCCTTTGAAAAGGCAAAGCAGAGAGAAGCTCTACCTGTCCAACTGGGTAGATCATCTCTGGGTGTTGAGTCCAGGTCTAGCAATCAGTGAGCACCAACTCAACTTGTTCTCCCAAGAGCCTAACTCCTCTCTGTTACAGGCATCAGTCCTATTAACACACTCCTATGTGGTCTCACCATTACAGTTGGAGGGATTGGTTTTGTCTTAATATCTCTATGACAGCCGGGCCTTTTAATGTCAAATTTGAACGGATGGGCACAGAATAAATTCAGAGATTCTTGTCCAATTCTTATTATAGCTCCATCTGTCCAAGAGAATTGCAAAAAAGTATCAATTCATTAATCACCCCTGCTGATTTTGTGTACATCACCGATGAAACATCAGGCAGCATTCCCTGAAGGTCAATAAATTAGGGCAGTTATCCAAAATTGCCTTCTGAGATCTCTCTGAAAGCTAAGGGAAAAGTGAGCAGAGCACAGTCCCATCTATTCTTGCCGAGGATCAAAAGCAACTCAACAATACCTCAGGGCATCAAAGACAGCTGATAGATCTAACAATAACATCTTGGAGCCCTGATATTCATCTGTAACCTGGGCTGCCCGTGCAGTGCAGTCTCTGTGCTGTACTCTGTCTGTACCCAGACCGACACAGGTCAAGAAAGGCTGAGACAGTCGAGTACTTAGGGAATTTGCTTCCCTTCACAACTTTCTCATTAACTGTGCCCACACTTGGAGAACAGAAACAACAGCGCCAGGTTACCAGCATCCAGTAATAGATTGTTTTGGGCCCCTTCCTGCACTTTCCAAGATATCCTATATTTGCCAGCTGTCCTGATACAGGCAGTATGGTCTTTCCCCCCAGCCCCTTGCCACGTCGCTGTGGTGCTGATCAAAGCCCTGGTGGATAACGTGGGTTCAGTTCTGCTGTTGGGAAGGTCACATCCCATCTTTGAGCCACCACCACAACTTGAAGGGAGGCAGAGGAGGTGTGGAAACAGCTGAGCTCCAGCTTCTCGCTTCCAGCTGCTGGGCTCGGCTGGGTGCCTGATCTCAGAGGTCACCCCTCCCATCCCTGCAGCAGGTAGAAAGAACCTCCCTGCTGCAGGACTGAGAACCTCCAGTGTGGCAGGAATCAGGAGGATGTGAGTGCCTCATAGAAGTATGTAGGACTGTGTCCCGACTTATCTATTTCTTAGGTCTTACTTCAGGAAGCAGAAGATCAGCTTATGTGTACCACTGGACTCTTCTTCCTACCTTACCCAACCCGTTCTGTCCTCAGTGGGTCAAGTTACATGGACTCAGATGTCCCAGGCAGATAGTTATGACTTGGTTCAGCATTATTTCATTATAACCACTTAAGTTACAGGAGAGCTTTAGTGAAAAACAAAACTATGGTAAAGCAAATCCACTGCTCCATAGAAACGAAAGCTGACCCCGTGCTCGCTTTTGTGCATGGACTGGATAACAAACCCATTGTGAGATTAAAATGAAAAAGGAGGAAAGCCAAAGCTTGTTTTGTTCATATAAACATGGGACTTTCGAATTACTTTTCACAGAGCTTTGACTGGGCAACAGAAGAAATGTGAGCTATCTCACAATGTTCCCTTGGCATAACATGGTGCTTTCAGTCTCATTATTATTGCATTATATGTAGCACATCTGTTACTGGTCAGGAGCCAAACTATTTAATTCTATTAGATACATCTATACAGCTAAGTGATAATCTACACCAGGTTTATGGAACAAGCACTTAATTCTTGGCAGGGAGCAGCTCAAGACTTGATACAAGAGCAACAGAATATGTGCAGTGTAGTTGTAGATCAGTGTCAGAAACTGGCCAGAAATCATTTCTGCATTCTTTGGCATGCAGGCATTCCAGTGTGGGAAACTATTCATTCAATTTATTGTTCTAACATCTGTAAGTTATTGGGTGGGGGAAGGGGAGAGAGAGAGGAGGAAAATGCTCAGAGGGAAAACGTTTACCTAACAAAATACTAACTCTTTCAGGGGGTTTCATGTCAGCACTCTGTAAATAATAGGAGCTTTTTAATGCACATGTGGTAGTATTTATTTTGTGGAGAGGTACACAGAATCCTGTCTTGTTCAGAAAGTTTTCTGCCCTGATGCTGCTCGAGTGTATAGTTTTAGCTGTACATGTTTTGTCTTTGTCCATCTTTTATCTTGCTGAACACAGCTGCCAAAGTCAAGGCCATTGCATCTGCTTGCAAGCCCGCTCAGTGCAGGCTGACCCTTGGGGTGCTGGGCTGGCAGGAGGAGCTGTGCCCCCCCCAGAGGGGCATGAAGCAGCTCTGCCATTTGCAGTTGGCAGTTTGCATCTCAGCGCTATTTTCAACCACTCTCTTCCAAACCCTTTCAGACTCTGCGAGATGGAACTCCTGAGCTGTGTGTCCTTCCCAGAAAGGGCACGTAAACATGGTTTTACCCTCGTTGTTAGAGAGGAGGAGGAAGGGCACTGAGAGGTGATGACTTGCTTAGGGTTGTGCAGGATGTCTGCATCAGGGCTGGATCAGGGGCTAACTTTTTGAACTGTCAACAACACCTCTACTTTTATCCACCAGGCCATCCTTCCTTCCTCTACACTGAAGAATTGAAACAATTCTGGAAAAAAAAAAAAAAAAAAAAAAAAGTCTCCACCTGCAGAATTTTCTGACCTTCCATTGATTGAGCTTTTCTTTTCCGTTTTTTTTTTTATTTCTTTTTTTTTTTTTCTCTTTTTTCCCACCCTGTTTTTTGTTTCCCTGTGGAAGTAATTGGATATACTTCTGAAAGAAGTGATGTCAGGAGACCTGGGTGTTCCAAGAGTAGTTATTTCCATATGATTCGAACAGGTTCTTACATACTGTGACACATACATTGTTGTAATTTAAACATATCTTGTTCTTTGGACTGAAGGCCATTGGTAAGATTCTCCAGCTGGAGAGGAATTGATTTACTTCCAGCCTTCAGAAGCAGCAGTTAACTCTCTGTTAACTCCAGAGCTCCTTCCATCCCCAACACCAGGCATCTGAAATTTCCCTGAGCCATCTTACGCTGTCCCTGACCCATATCTCTCTGGATCCAGCAGATCATCTGCTGATTTCAGAGGTCCTGCGGTGTTGTGCCCAAATGGAGCTGCCATTTGAGGCACTGCGGGGAGCAGAGTGATAAAGCTGGTCACCATTACCATCCATTGTCATCGTCAGTGGCACCGGAGCTCTTAGGAAAAAAAAAACAACACAGTCCTTGCACCTGAATTTACAATCTGAAATCAGGAAAATGAAAGAAGGATTATAAATGAAGATGCTACACTGTACTATATTTAGGCTCAGAGCTCTGGGGGACAAGTGCTGCCTTTCTTCATCCTGTGGGGTTGTATAGTATCTAATGCTGCAAGGTCCTGGTTCATGACAAAGGATGAGTACAGTGCAAAAATAATATCATTATATACCAGTTATAACATAATGAGGTAGTATGTAGTAATAAAACCTTGGAGGGTGGCCAAGTTAAAGGCTCTCCAAAGGCTATCCACTGTTACTCATGATCCTGAATTGTAAGTGGTCATCAAATGTAACTGAAGTGGGGAGGTGTTAAAGAAAGGAGAATCCTTCTTCGTGTGAATGCACAGCACTTCTGACAGTCCAAAGCAATGCCAGGCCTTATCACTGGTGCTTTCAGAGGCTGTTTGAAAACAGGAAGGCCTCGTGATTCAGCATGACACTTGCATTTCCCAAGTGCTTCCCGAGCCAGGGGTGCCCAAAGCAAAGCCAGCGATGAGCTCAGGTGTATTAGGTCTCAGGCACAGCCCTGACCTCATCTCCCTCCAGCCGAAGGCCTTGGGCAGAGCCAGTCAGGAGGAGCTGGTCACTGCTGACAATAGCAATTTGGACAGGTTTTGTCAACACGTAGGAGAAGTTAATATCCCAGTGGTTGTGTTTCTTTTCATTAAATAACTCACACCCCACGTGGCCTAGGGTCACCCCTGGGGGACTCGCAGAAGGAAAGGAGAGCTGGTGACTGCACCTCCAACCTCCAGCAGTGTTTTTCAAACAGAACAAGTGCATTGTTTGCTGCAGTGAGCCCCCTCCTACCACTGTGGGGAAGAATTTATGAAGATCTCCAGGTATTTCCATAATAATAGGGAAGGAAAAAAGATCCTAAAATGGTAAAAAATATATATATATTTTTACTGTTTTTTTCCCCCTTAGCTCAGGGATTAGAATAGTGAATTCTCTGGTAGCAAAATTCGTGTTCCAAATGTTAAAGGTATTTTCAGCTTTAATCGCTCTCTTTCTATATATGGGGTTTTTGTGTGTGTGTGTGTGGTCATTTCTGTCCTTCCTGCCTCAGCTCACAGACCTTCAGACATACCAATGAAGCAGCTTAGCATTGGGCTACAAACTGGGCTACTGAAGCTAACAACTTTAAAACCTTTCAAAATGTGTTCTAGGGATGTTTGGTTTGGGTCCACATCATCTCAGCAAGCCCGAGGAGAGCTTGGTAGCACAAACGTTATGTGTTAAAGTGAGGTGATTTCTGCAGGTAGGGCAGTAGCAGGGGTTAAGCAGGGAAAATCATAAATTTATTATAAGCATCAACCTCCTTGAGTGACCCTTGCTCTTCACCAATTTGAAACTGCTGATAAGGTAATGCTAATTCCTGATGCTAAGCTTCAAACAGAAGACTTTCATCCATCCCCTGTGCAGTCTTCTTTTTGCATGTTATTTGCTTATACGATAGGCAAGCATTATCCTTAGAAAGCACCAGCATGCAAAACATTTTTCTTAGTATTTTCGCAATGCTATTGCAGAAAGATGACTGGCAAGCATTAAATTTCCAGTGTTGTTTATTGGATATTTATTCTTGCACTCTTCTCATGAGAGAGAAATGGATGTAAATGAAATACCCAAAGGGAACAGCTTGTTTTTACTTACGATTAAGCTTTAAAAACAAATGGAGAACCTAAGCCACAGGTTCCAGTCCTGGTATTTTACCTAACAGAGCATACCACGTTCCTGAAGCCTTGGCTTTGTCACTATCATAAAGCCATCTTCAGGTGTTTCTGTCAGCCACTGTTGTCAGTTATAATCCACTTGGACCACTCCTAGGAGAACAGTCATCTATTGTAAGGATACATCCATGAAACTGTGAAGCCCATCCGTCTACAAATACAGGATCCGGTTCCCCTGAAAAGGATCATCACAAGACTCTGGAGGGAGCAATAGGA
Source organism: Tragopan temminckii (assembly GCA_028571105.1). NCBI lineage: Eukaryota > Metazoa > Chordata > Aves > Galliformes > Phasianidae > Tragopan > Tragopan temminckii. The sequence continues at coordinate 7,165 of JAOWBP010054080.1, forward strand.
CCAAAAAAAGCCAAGCAGAGTGGCCCCTGGGGTAGTGCAGATCTGTTGAAAGCTAGCACTGCTTACAAAGAAATCCCTGACCAGCAATAGTTCAGTAGTTACAGTACTGGGCAAAGTTTCAAGTGCTGGGTAAGGTTTCAAGACGCTTGGGTTTGTTTCCTGCTTTTCCATAACATTTTGGTGCCTCAACTTCCCACAGGTGGAGTTGGGTAGGGGGTTGCAGAGCCTTCCTGAACATGGTAAGAGTAACACAATGCAGGCCATATAAATCCCACGGTTACAGATCCAATGACATTGCACTGACTTCTTGGGCCTACAAATTCTCCATGTGTGGTATAAAATAACCATTAAATCATCCAGAATGTGTCCAATTTAACTGTAATTTCAAAAGGCACGGATTTAGTACAAGTAGCTAATAGAGCTGGTTAGAAAATATAGGAATCTTTTCAAGGAACAATTTAAAATAACTTTTGCATTTATTCAATGAATTTGATTGCTTGATTTTAGTTAGTTAAGAAAACTTTTCTTTATTCCCTTCAGTAGCTTTTGTTTTTTCTTTCTTTATTCTTTCTCATTTTGCCATTAAAAAAACAGAAGGGAGGAAGGGTATGCAGAGAGGGAAGAGGTGCAAAATACTGAAAATCTTCAAACGTTACTGGTTGTTCTTTTGGGTCATAATATCTTGTTGTTGTTTCAAAAATGAAAACATGCACAGAACACATTTTTATCTCATGAAATGGGTTGTTCTTCTCTGGAAAACGTGGCACATGCCCCTAGAGCAGGTAAATCATGGACTTCTGCAGGTGGCAGGTGGGGTGGCAGAGGGCTGGGCACACAGCATGGGACGTGGCCGGGAGAACGGGGAGGGATGCTCATAGATCTACAAACGCTCGAATTAATTGGCTGCTGTTTACAGCCTGGGTTTATAGCTCAGCTTTTAATTAACTGTTTCCGGATTTAATCTCGCAAATGTTCTGTCTTCATCCTTGTTTAATCCGGCAGTCTAATGGCAAGCTTATATATGCAGATCAATACTGTTTACAAACATGAAAGCCCCCTGCCAGTTTTTGAACTTTAGACGTGATGGCATTGGTTATCAATAGCTGAAGCGGCCCCAGCAGGTGGCATGTCAATATGCAGCCAGTTGATATTCATGGAGAAGCCAAGATTAAAACTTTTTTTAGTGGCAGTGGGAGGGAACTGCCTAAATTCCTCATCGTATTCATAGATGGAGGATTTACTATCCGCTCCCACCCTTGCTTTGTTGCAGCCATCTGAATGGAGCACTAATGAGTAGAATCATGTTATTCAGGAATATGCATTGTGGAGGGAAAAACCATCCCCACAATCTGCTTTGAACCAACTCACCTGCAGTGGGCATCACCTTGTACTAAAATATTTTATGATATAACAGGGTAGACCTAGCTTTTTCTCTGCACCTAGTCTACCACTGATTTAAATTCAAATTACTGAAGGCACTGGATTATTTTCCACTTGTTCTATTGGCTTTAGTATAAAAGAAGAGCAGTACATGGGAGAACCATTTGGAAAACACTTTCTTAAAAACAAGGCATGAAAAACAGAGGTTTGGTGCTTATTGGAGAACAGGTAGGTGCATAGGGACCAGCAAGGAAGGACTGTGTGGGCCCACTCCTACAGCCTTGTCTCTCCTTGGACCTGCTTTTCTGCTGGTCCTTGTGCAGCTGTTGGTATGGTTGTGCAGGGATAATGGGGTATTTCCACCTGAATTGCTCAGGTATGGATAACACAGGGTCCTGATCCTCCAGAGGCAGACAGATGCTTCCCACACTGCTCTAGATGTAGTCTCTGTTAAAATGAAGGTAAATGAGATCTGGCTTGCCTCTGCCTACTCTATGTTTGTGGGATGCTCCCATCGTAAGCTGTTTTCAGGAACCAAGCCCCTGCTATCCTAGGAATGGTACAATCATAGGGAGTTGAGTGTTTGCTATAAACACAGCGCTTATACAGTTGTTACACCTTCTGTCAATATATTTTTAATAATCAGCAGACAATGGTATGGGCAAGCCAGAAGCATAACACAAAGCATAAGAATAAATTGCATTTAATTACAAGGAGAATCTAATTAAGCCTGATTTTCTTAGATCAGTGTTAGACTGGGAGTAGCTTCATACACGTTAATAGAGTTGTAACACATGTGACCCATGGTCTAATGACAATGACTACTCAGGGGTGGATTGTCAGATTGATGCACGGCATGACACTAACTCGGTTCCTTAATTTCAGAGGTGCAGAGTAGATCATTTCCATGCAGAGCGTAAGGGCTCCAATCCTCCATTTACCTTTGTGCCTTGGCTTGATATTTTTGGCCATTTGCAGCAATTGCTGACACTTGTTAATCCCTTTCTTCTGATATTCACTGTCGGCTATGTAGCCAGGAACAATCCTCCTGGGACAACAACTGTAGTGTTCATGTTGGGGTCTCATGACACCTTGGATCGAATGCTCCCCCAGCAAGGTGTTTTGTTCCTTGGCTTCAGAGATGATTTCCTGATGGTTTAATTTTGACTCTTTCCAAATGACTCTCAGAGAGGAGAAGTAGGACATGGGGAAAGGGGACTCAAGGGGACATCATGGGAATGCCAGAACAATGTCAGGCTTTGGAAAAACAAGCTCCACTCAGGTTTCGAAGCAACACACACTTGTATGGGGCTACTGCTCTGTTCTCTCACAACTTGTGGCGCACCATGGCCATTGTAACACTGGCTGAATGGCAGTGGATCACTTCTGCTCTATTCTCTTGGCCACAGATCCCAGCCTGCAAAGTGTCATTTTTAATGGTGACATCTTGCATGCCTTTCAGAGTCTGCTTGAAAGCAAATATATAGGCCTTTTATTAGGTTGTATTAACACATTAAGCTATGGAGAGAAGGAAGAAAGAGAGGGAAAAATCCCTGGCATGTACATCTCCGCAAAAGTTTCAGAGTCTGGAAGAATCTGATCCAGAAACAAAAGCCCTTTGAATCTCTCCCCTTCCCTGCTCCCC
>JAOWBP010054082.1:0-10185 GCA_028571105.1 Tragopan temminckii
CTGGATGAGTTTGAGTAGCAAATGCTGTTTGAATGAGTGATGCTGTCTTTAATGACAGAATTGGCAAAAAATATAATGCTGTGTTCATGCATACATGCTGATGTAATTCTTCTGTAATGTGTGTATAAATACGCTCATGCACATGTAAAAAATAAAATGACTTCAATCAGGAAGGGGAACAATTTAACAGCACACAGACAATGCTTGCCCTGGTTGTAATATATCAGCATGATATAAAGCCAATTCAAAGGTGTGCAGTTAATTGGATGACTTTTGACCTGGGCTGCTGGCTGTTCCCGCTGCCGTGTTGGGATATCTCCCAGCTTCACACAGAACTACTGCATGGCCATGCCTTTTATTTTAATCATCTGTAAAGGCTTTTCTCAGGTAGCAGGCATCTGCAAATTGCTGTGACCACAAGCTGTGAGTTCTTAGCACTTGTCTCAAGGCTGTCCTCTCTAAGCTGTCCAATTTCTCCTGTGGAGATAGAGTCACATCAATCTGAGAGTCTGATGATGTGTCTTTTGCTTCTAAAAGTCTTGAGATAGGTGTTCAAATGTTTGTATCCAAAGCTCAGTTTCTTCTGTAACTATCTTGTTTCTACTCTGTCACTCATGGGGTAACTTAACAAACCATTTATAGTTTTTCCAAGAGATAGCCTTCCAAAATGCCTTGTCTGACACACTTCATGGTTTAATGAAGGTTAATAAGCATTTTGAAACATGCTTGAGGCTCTTGTGCCTCAGTTATTGTTGACTTCCCTCAGTGTATTTCTGAATGATGTTTCAGAAAGCACTCAGCAGCTCTAGTACAGTCCCTTACAATGTAACCTCTTTGCATCTAGTGGTCTTCTACAGTTAAATCTTAAATCCCAAAACATTTGCAATGTTAGTGGAAATAGTAGGAATACAGGTTTACCACCTCTTCTTTTTCTGAGTAGACTTCTCTGTGAATGGTGCTACCTTGGGGATGGAAGAAGCAAAGCCAGCCCTTTGGAAAGGGCTTCCGAAGGCATTTTTTACCTGTGTTTGAATCAGAAGTCATCACTACGTGCTTGTTTAGGAAGCTGGCCCGTGTTTAGGGTAAATATAGAGGGCCAAGCCCATTCCACATTGTTTGCCATATGTGCCAACATAGCACATGCACAAGCCGTTTGTTCTGCAGATTAGTTGTAGTGATCTTATAGCTACATGGGGAGACCTTTGTTGAAGACCAGAAGGATGCTGAGGAAAAATAAAACCACTTGTGGAATGTCACTTTGCCACGCAGGAAGATTATTAATGACAGCAAAGGTTCCTTTGTGTTTCAGAATGGACATAAGCATATGTAGGATAGGGCTGAGTAAGGTGCTGGGGCTGTTCATTGCACATGCAGCAGGGTTAAGCTTGGGATTTCTCTTTTGCTTAGTAGAAGAGTCCTTACCCCGTGTAATCGGCTTTAATTTTATGCTCTTCTGCACGTTGGAGTTGGCTTCTGGGAAGAAAATTCTCAGGAGCAGCAAGGCCTTAAAATAGATAAGGAGTAGTTTCCAGAAGCTGAAACATTGTGATTGTTTAGGAAGTGATAGTACTGCTTATGTAAAATGGTGCCATGTCAGCTTATTTTTACATGTGATGTTTTATGTTTAGCCGGACAGATGTTTGTTATGGTTTATTTTTCGCCGTTAGCCAGATGCAAGGTTGCTTATTTTCTTATGGGATTGTTTTGAAGAATGTCCCTTTTTAAAATGTTGTTACTGGGGAAGGAAATCTATAAACCTGATATAATAGGTATGTTAACCATTAGATAAGAGGAGGAAGAATATCTTATTTTACTTTAAAATACAATACAGCCAAGGCACAAGAATTTGGATACGGAACAAACATAAAAGACATTGTAAATACAGGACGAGGACCCGTAGGAATGGGTGGAATTTGGCCCTATTGAAGTCAGTGGGAGTTTTGCCGTTGAGTCCGGTGGGACAGGATCTCACCCGAGGATGTGAACCCTGCCCCAGGAGATGTCCTGCTAGTCACTATTTCCCTGGGCTCTCAACACCACATGCTGCTGCTTCCCTCTGTTCTGCTGACACCCCAGTGCCCCCCGGGGTATGGGGTAAAGCCTCTTCCACCCAAGGGCTATGCTTGTGGTTTGGCTTTTCAGCCTGTTGGTTGCCTGTCCATGCTTCCATGGGTAACTGGAGCAAGCTGAAGAGGCAGGAGATGAGGAGAGCCATAGAAATCAGGCTCTTTGTGCCCAGTGGTGGTTTTAACTGCTGAGAAGATGGGCATGGTGAGAATCAGAGAGGTAATGGTGTACAGAGCCCATTTTGGTTCATTTAGATCAAGTTTTCTCAACTTAAAGGTGGTTATGTACAATTTAGCATCATTTCTAGGGTAATTTATATTGTTTTATGTGATTAGAACTGCATGATGTTGCAAAAACAGTGGCAGTACGTCCAAAAAAGAAGTCTTCATTTCAAGTGTGCTTGGGAGTGGGAGTGCAAGGAGCCAGCCTGGAACGCATTTCCTTACTTCAAAGGCAAGAACAGCTATTTCAGAAAGCGAGATCACAGGCAGATCCAACTTCTAAGGAGGGAAAGATTATCTCAGCACAAGTCACCCTTTGATGCAATTCCGAAGATAACAAATGATATCAAAAAGGTTTGGGGCAGAGGTATGCTGGCCCCTATACTGCATCCTGTAAGATGTTGTTGTGCTGCACGCTTCTCCTTACTGAAAGCCACTTTGCCAAGTGACTGTGAATATAACGAAGTGTGTAAGATAACTTGGGGTAGGCTTCAGTCATCTATGCAGTGGAAGATAGGAAGATAGTGTGTGAGGATACAAAAAATAGCTGCAGTTCGGGTACCCTGCACCCTGCTCACTGCTGGTGATTGGCACACTGTAGGTGCTGTTTTATTGACAGGAGAGGCTCTCCAACTTCCTGCTGCTTTTTGGGCAGGATGGAGTTGACATCTTGATTTCTGAGATCAGCTAGAAGGCAGCTGTCTGCTGGCATCGAGCCACTTTCAGGATGTTGGCCTTAATTTCTAGGTCAGTCACAATTAAATAGTTTATCCTCTAAACAAATTATCCACAGAAAGCAGTTCTGCTTTATTCTTGATAACTATAATACAGCTATAAATACCTGTAGATACACTTGAGGAATGAAATTGGTTTCAAATATGTTTCTAGTGAGATTCTTGAGTTTATATATGAGATTGAAATATATATGTAGTTTTTTCTAATGAATGAAACCTACCTCCCTCAACCCCAAAAATCTGGCCACGCTCCTGCCCTGGTCCCCATTGCTGCAGTGGGGGGCTGCTTCTATCTTAGGGACAGTCATGCCCAAGAAGGAATTTGTTGTGATGTGTGGCAAAAGAGAGGGTGTCAGGCACCAGGCCTTCTTTTGTAATGCTGAGATAAAACTTCCATTGATTTGGGACTGCTGAGATACCTTCATTTTGCAATGCACCGCATTTAGTTAAATGTAATTTATGTGCCTGTGTAGAAAATAAACAGTTTGCAGGTATTATTAAACAATACATTTTTGAAGCAGCGGCTTTGAACCAAATCTTGAAAGAGTTAGCAGTCCCAGCTTCTTGGATTTCAGTGATGATGGAAGAAGGAAGGAGCATGGCTCTAGACTGCAGGAACCCGTGGTCTGCCTTTGCCTGGAGACATTTATGGGACCTGTAAGGTAGGTCAGGCTGCTTTATTAGTGCCACTTGTCACTTAGGGTTAGCCCCATTCCCTTATGTGCTGTTGCAGAAACCCATGTCTGCACTAGCTCATTGGTGAATACGCACACAAGCGTTTTCCTCTCCTGCATTACACAGCCCAGCCCTCAGGCAGCTCCCTGTCACCTGTGCTCCGTCCGTCAGGTTCAGCTCCGTGCCAGGTCCTGCAGGGATCCCTGTGGGCTCAGGGCACGGTACAGAGCCCTGCATTGCATCGCAGCCTCCTGCTTCCGTGTCTCCTTACCTCATAGCCATCCTCTGGCTTTATTAACAGCCTCAGTTGGGACTCTCTCGTGTTCTCTGTGTTGCTTTTGAACTTCTCTGTTCAAGCGATTACTTTGTAAACCTTGCCATAAATATTGACTTTGCAAGAGGCAAACTGTTTTTCTGCAGTCCTCTGGCATTTCTTGATGTCTCTGTACTGCATAACAAACCTGTGTTTGCACTGGAATCCGAGCTTGGTTGCGAGTCAAACTGGTCTTGACTTCCAGACTGGCTTTGGAAAACAACTCCATTAACACATTTCCTGTGGGTATCTTACTCATAGTAGGCTGCAGTTTATGGAAGGGGTTTCTTTGTTTAGTTTCGGAGGGTTTTTCACATCTTCTGTAGCATTTTGTCCTGGTTGCTTTACAGCACTGGTATTCTCCATGACTGAATATAAACCACAAGTGCTGCTGGAGATGGGGCACAGCCCCATTGCTGTGCTTGTCACAGAGTGCCAGCACCAGTGGGATCTCCTTCAGTCTGCTGGGAGTTAAGCAAAACCTAGCACTTGCATTGTCCTTCCTGAAGGCAGAGTCTTGTCCTGCCTTGTCCTGCTTTAGGAGAAGCAGGCAGTTGAAAGAAAGCAGTTCTGGCTGATGTGGGTTTGTGTGAGATTCAGGTGCAATGGAGGCTGCGTGCGAGAACCAACATTTTGAATAAACATTGGCAAACAGACCTGTCATCCTGCTGAAGGGAGAAAATAGTTTTCCCTTCAATGTGCATTCGCAATTCTCATGGTTCACGAAATGAGATTTTTTAGAAATCTGACCTGAAACCTGCCTTTCTCCATTGGTTTGAGTCAGTGTATTTCTGGACCGTAGCAGCCTTTGAGAAGCTGTTGGTGGACTGTGCAGTTCCTGGCACAACGAGACTTCTCAATCCTCAGTTCTAATTACTTTCTCCCAGTAGGGGAGGTAGGCTTGAGGCCAAGGAAAAGGGATTGAGACCCAGGTTTATGGCTGCTGTCTTGGAAAAATGAAGAGTTTTTTGATTTTGTCCTTGATGATATGGTGGCAAAATTGAAGAATTGGATTTAATTTCTGACTCAATTAAGTTTCTTAGCATGCATTTTCCCACCTTTTACGCTAGGTTTTAGCTGGAGTTGATGAAGTACGAGTCTCACTTCTTCTTATTATAAATTGCATTTAGTAATATTTTTGTCTACATTCTCAGCATGCTGTTAGTGTGCAATGTATATTACTGTTCCATCATTAGCAGATGAGACACCACTCATTTGAAACTGAATGCTTAATTCCAGCATTGCATCTGAATAAAATACATTTTCCTCCCTTTCCATAATCAATGAAGAGACATTTGAAAGTCCTGCTGCTGAAGCCAGGCTGAAGATGCCACATGGAAATCATATTGGGACACCTTGGAGCTGCCTGGAGAGGTCCGAAATGGAACCTGCCTTCATCTTCTTGCACTGCTTCTACTGGAGCAAGTACTGCAGCCTTGATGCAAAGTGCTTGCTGCTGAGAGCCTGCATGTACCATGGGGAGGTTGTTTAGGACCAGCTGTTCCTGAAGGCTGAGCACCCGTTGGTTGTTAAAGTGCATTACGTGTGCCTCTCAGCTTGCTATCATCCCAGTTCTGTCCAGTTCATGCACTCTGTGGGCTCTCTGCAGTGTGCACCAACCTATGGTATATGTGGACATTGGGACAATCACATTTTAAATGCACTCAGAACAGAAATGCTGGTGTGTATTTAGTAGAGGAGTACTGGTCATGAAGCAGTGATTTTGGTGCCTGGAGCCAAATCTGTCCATAAAAGTATTGTCAGTACCAGCTCTGTTACTCTAGCTTAGATTTTCTTTGGGTTGAATGTGGCTTTGTGGGAGTGTTGGAAACTTCATGGTGTGTGTCACTGCTGTTGGACTTCCTGCTCTGGTGGTTTATTCTGAGTGCAGAACGTGCCTTGTTACAATTCCCCCAACTTAATTTAAGTATGTGTTTTCTTGGGTATATCAGTTAGGAGTAATCCAGAAGATCTTAGTGAAACACCCTTGCTATGAAGAGCATTATGGTATGTACCTGCTGAATTTTGAATGAGGATGCTGCTGCTGGGATGAAGGTAGAATGGCTGAGGAAGGTGACTACAACCTGACAGCAAAACTCAATCTCGGTTCTCGTTATCTTGACTTGAGTAAAGCTTTTGACACGGTGCCACACAGGAAGCTGTGTAAGATGAAAACAAGCAGGAAACCAGCAAGGTGCAGAAGGAACATGTTAGTGAGAAGACGGACTGGGAAAGGAAAACAGGTAATTGTGGAGGAGATGGCCACTGGGGTTCCTGGTGGTTGCTCTGGGAGTGCTCTTATTGCTTCTGATAGCTGCTCCTGACATAAGGAAATAGAAGGGTGCTAATGGGATGTACTGCTGCTCAGGAGGGTGATTCAGAGGTGGAGGGTTATTGTAGACAGGGCAGTGGACTGCCTCATTTCTTCAGGGCTTGTGAAATCACAGAATCATTAGGGTTGGAAAAGACCTCTAAGATCACCTAGTCCAACCACCAACCTGTCACCACCATGCCCACTAACCACGTCCCTCAGTGCCACATCTACACATTTCTTGAACCACCCCGCGGGCAGCTCCTTCCAATGCATTGCAGCTCTTTCTGAGAAGAAATTTTTCCTAATATACAACCTGAAACAAAGGCTGAGGCATTACGGTTGGTCTCTAAAGGTACCCTGGGGTAACCAGCAGAGGGGAAAGGCTGTTCTGGACACAAGAGCATGTGTGAATGCTGCATTCTGAAGTGATGTGCCTGGAGGGCAGAGTGCAGTGGAGACAGGAATCTAGAAAGTTCTAAGGGTAAGGTTGATACATTTATGGGAGGGGTGTTAGGTCATCATGTCTTGTGACAAGTGGGGCTAGAGTTTTCAATGTGAAAAGGAAGAAGTTCCTTCTACTGCCTGCCTGGTGCACCCATCTGGGCAGTGTGATGAGGAGCAGCAGCTCTCTTTGCTCTCTGAAGCAACATTCCTTGTTTTGTCGGAAAAAGTAGGACAGAACTTCCATACCCAGGCTGTGTGTGGAGACGTACATCTTCAAGGGATGGATTTTGCAAAGGCTTCCCTGGCAGCACTGGTTACTAGGATGGCCTCCGGATCCAGCCTCTCTACTGGCCATACTGGTTTGATTGGTTGTAGTTTAAATGAGCATCCATCCTGCAGTGCTGTTGTCCTGCTGAGAGGGAGAAGTTTGCAGACCTGCCCTGTGCTCTCCCCTTAGCTGACACAAATGTAAAATAGCTTAATCCTTTGCCTCTGCGTAACCAAATCTAAGCTTGGTTCTGTGTGCCCTTTTTCCCGAACCGTATGTATTCCACGCTGTGTAGTTGTAGGCAGCTGCCAGCCTGTGCTGCTGGCTGGAACTGGAGCTCAGAGGAAGGAATATAGATCTGGCTGGCTGCAAACAGTGTCTCCTGGTGCACGTGGTTGTGTTGTGCTGTGGGGACAGTGGCACATGTGGTGACTTGTTCTGGTATGTAATGCTCACAAGTTTTGCTCTTATTCCACCCCCAAGACTTCAAAAATTTATGTAAGGTAAGTACTTATCTATAAATATCTCTACCTTTTTTGTAAGTTCCCAGCCAGGAAAACTACCCTGAAAATCTGAAAGACAGACTTTGCATAAAGGCTTGCCCACTTGTGTATGGACAGTGAGGCTGTAAGGCGATTAGTGTTCCTTGTGGTGTGGGGGCCAGGGAGCACAGCTCACCTGCTTGGGATCAGTGTGAATGGGAGTAGGAAGCAGAATTACTGTGCATTTTTCCTTTTTTGCCTCCCTGTGCTAAGCATAGATAACGTGCTCAGGAGACATTTTGCCATGTGAAAAGGTGGAAGGTAAGTGGGGAGGAGATTCTTTGGCTAAAATGTAATAGGAGTGCAATGTTACGCTCTGCAGTGATACTGTTTGTGTGGTGTGGTGTGGCTGGTCCAACCAGTGATGGCAGCATCTTTCTTGCAGGCCCAAAGACAACGATGGAGTGCCAGAAATTTATCAAGTTTGGGAACCAGCTTCTTCGCAGGAAAAATGTGGACTGCACTCGAGAAGACAGCCGGCTCTCACGGTGCCTCAACACCTTTGACTTGGTGGCCCTGGGCGTGGGCAGCACTCTGGGGGCAGGCGTCTATGTACTGGCTGGGGCTGTGGCACGAGTGAACGCGGGGCCTGCCATTGTCATCTCCTTCTTGATCGCTGCCTTGGCTTCTGTGCTGGCTGGACTCTGCTATGGAGAATTTGGTGCTCGTGTTCCTAAGACGGGATCAGCTTATTTGTACAGCTATGTGACTGTTGGCGAGCTGTGGGCCTTCATTACAGGGTGGAATTTAATTCTCTCCTATGTTATCGGTGAGTATGGTGGGCATGCAGCAAGACCATAGTGTTAGTCCAGGATGGCAGCCTTGTTGGTACGATCAGCCACGTTTGTGTGCCTGCACTGCTCTGCACTCGCTGAAAATTTGAGGGCTCTTTGGCAGGGTGCACTGACTGTGGCTGCTGTCACTTGGCAAGGTGAGTGCTGTCCTGCAGGCTGAAGGTTTGTAATGAAGGCAAATTATTACTTCAACTACTTCCTCTGAACTCCCACGTCATCTCTTTGGCATATACTGGCTGCTGCACACTTGCCGGGGAGCAAGAGTGTTCCCTATGCTGAGAAAGAAGTAGCTGACAGAGGGATGCTTTTACATGACAGCTCCAGGCTGATTAAGGATTAATTTCTGGTCCCTTCAAAACCTGTTCAGAGCACCTGGAGATCAGAATTCTGCCTCATGAGTGGTTGCAGGATTAAACATGGGGTGAGCTGCAGGTTCACAGTCTCTGAAAGGTCCAAAGCAAATCCCTCCTAAGCCCTTCACTCCCACTAGGACTGGATCATGCTCTGAGCATGCGGTGTACTCTTCAGCTGACATATTAAAACTAAACCACTATTTGCCAATTAAGGATTCATGTCTTTTCAAGCACATTTTGGGCTTGTTATCATGTCTATAAGTGAGGCTGCAGCCAACTTGCCAGTTGAGAGTGAAGACTTACGAGTTAAAATGAAAAACAGTGTTGTTCTGAATGATTAAAGGAAGTTGTTTTTTTTTTAACTGCTTTTTATGAGATATGCAATTGTTACCTTGGAGATTAGTTCCCATGATGCTGGGGGTAAGATCATATCATGAGTGACATAGTGATGTAGCAGCTGCCTGTCTGAGATAGTGCTGGCTCTCATCTGTCTGCTACCTGAAACCTTTTCTTCTCCCTCCTCTTTCTTTTACTTTTTAATAAGAAAGGAGAGATTGAAAAACCAAAGTCAATTAAAGTCGTCTCCTCAGGAAATGTGAGTCCTGCGGTTCTTCTATGAATCAAATTCATTGTAGGGAGGAGATAAAAATATTTTTTAAACAAAGTTAAGCATATAATTTACTCCAGACTTCTAAAATGGGCTCTGCTTAGGATGCACATACAAAATTGGAAAGTTTTCCTAGTGATTTATGCTCTGATCCAGAAAAGTAATGCTAAATAGTCTTCGTCATGCTCCTCACCTGGTCAGTTACGTGGTGGCCCTTCCTACCATGATGTTGGACCTCCGAAGTGACTGACATAGCCATGGAAAAAGGCACAGTCCCCAAACCTGATTCTGCAAATTCGTGATGAGATTTACCTCCCTAGCGTTACACTCCTGAGCAGTGCCACCATCCTGAGCAGAATCCAACCAGGGTGGCAAGAACTTAAATTTATAAGGGACTCGGCCAGGTTGGTGTTTTTACTGAGGTTTCGGACATCTGCTCAGAAAGTATTGTGGGATGGAGCAGGATCGTGGTGGCCAGCAGATGGTGGGTGGCAGTAGTGTCCAGGGCAGGGTCTTGGAGGTGGGGAATGAGGAAAAATGGGCATTCGACTAGTTGGGCAGGGTCTGGATGGTGGGGGAAAGAAGCATTGTTCCAGGACCAGAATCTGATGTGAAATTTCTTCTGGGGTGATGGGAGTTGTGCCAGATTGTGGGGGGGGGAATGTTTCAGAAAGAGGAGGCTGGTGGGAGCTTATAAACAAGGCACATAGTAGCATCATATAATCATATTACAGAATCATAGAATGGCCTGGGTTGAAAGGGACCACAATGATCATCTAGTTCCAACCCCCTGCTATGTGCAGGGTCACCAACCACCAGACCAGGCTGCCCACAGCCACATCCAGCCTGGCCT
>JAOWBP010054083.1:0-10183 GCA_028571105.1 Tragopan temminckii
GGGGGATAAAAAAATCAGATAAAGAGTAGCATTCATGAGAAACTAATATATAAGTATTCATTCATGAGCTCATTTTAAGCTAAAACATGTTGATGATCATGAAGTAGGAGTAGTTCAAAATAAAGTCATGTTTATGAGAAAGAAAGCTCAAAATCTAATATTTGTTTTACATAATAGTAAGGCAAACAATTAGCATAAAGATTGAATTTTCATGACAGTGGGCTTCATTATACTGTCTGTAAACTCATGCTTATAGGATGCAGTGACTACAGATATTTTTGGGAGTGAAGCTCACTAAAGACACCATGGGTGAGGATAATCAACAAAAAATCAGAATGAGTAGGATGTTTCTCACAGAATGTCATTAACTGAGATAAATGCTGTAAGGGCCTGCACTGGTTTTAAAAGATTTGTAATCAATATCTATGAATAATGATAATAATAATAAACAAAAAAAGGAAGCAGAAGGGTTTTAGAGTCATGACTAAATTATGTAGTGTGAGAATTTTGACTGAAATGTGATGATAAAATTGAGAAAGTGTTGAAGAATGCAGGTATGAAGGTCAGAGTAGAGAAGCTAGAAGAGTTTGCAGAAGGGAAGCATCCTTGGAGTGGATAATGATAAAACAGCTTATTCCAGAGGCAAGGCTGAGTAGCTTATCATTAGTGGTTCTGCTCTGTCTGATATGTTGGTATAAATCCATAATAAAAGCAATAATGTGTTGTCCTAAGAGATTTTATCTCTGAAATAAATATTCATCTTTCTTGCAAATTAGGTGATGGTCATTATTCCACCCAAAAAGATTGCACTGATGTCAATTCTCAGAATACAGAGAAATGGTCATAATTTTGTTTCCTGACTAATGCTATGGGAAATGCTTGTGAGTGGCACAAATAATGATAGTACTATACATAGCACTTAAAACTGACTGAGCCTTAGTCAATTCATTTTCTAACTGGATGGTTCTAAGCCTTTAAAATTACCCTGCTAAAAGAGAATGAGCAAAAGTAAATTATATGCAGTTTAGACTGTATTAATCTGGACTAGGTTCTTGCTCATCAGTTGTTGTACATCCTTAATTTTAGGTTGTTTGAAAATCTAGATGTGTTAAACATTTGCTCCATAGATGGTGCTTTCTAAGACTTTGATCCGTAATATAATTTATTTTCCATAATTCATTAATATAAAATGTCAGAATTCTGATTCAAATACATTAACTTTCAGTCAGTTATATTGCTCTGATTTATGTATGCTGCATTTGAAACTTCTTTAAAAATATTAGAGTACTGATTTAGTATGTGAGTCTATAAATCTTACCGTTAAATGTTCAGTTTAATTTGTATACAAAAGATTTCATGCTATGTATGAACCATAATGTTAAAACTCTAATTTAATACTGTAGTTACTGTAAGAAGCATTAGTACATTAAAATATGCAACAGTTAAGTGTTTGAGATGAAAGTAATCAACAGTTTCTGCAGACTGCACCTTCAGCCCACCCTTAGCTGGTGTAAATCAAAATAACATCAGGAAACTTTAGGAAGTTTCTCTGGCTCACAGCATTTATGAAACTTGCTTTTTACTCATAATATGAAAATATAATTAGAAGCATTACACTTGGAATGGCTTAATAAAAGGAGATGTCATATGACAGAAATATGCTTTCTCTTTGATCTCATCTCTTTATGATCTTAAGTTGCTAGTCATAAAAGAAAATATGCCTATCAGAGACTTGCTGTTACAGATGATCTTGTGAATTTTCTGATACATTATATTTCATTTCAGATAAATTAGATGTTTGGGTAGTCTTTTAAATGATAATGCTATACTAAGCCATAATTCACTGCTATGTTCAGTTCATGCAAGATTTTCCTAATCTTTCTACACAATATATCATAATGCAATAAACTATTACTTTTGGTTTTAAATAAGCAATATGAGTTAGCCGAGCAACAAACATAAAATCAACTTTCTATGCAAGAAAGGATACTATGAGAATTCAGGCTGAAACACTGCTAAGAATTATTTCCCCACAAACAGTTGCCTCTTTTTACAAATCTGTTATACAGCCAAAAACCCAAATAGCTGAGCATGGCAGCTGTGAGTCCCCCTGGGCTAGAGGAATTCTCCTCTACTGGTGGTTTGCTCAGAGACTGATGTAGAAGCAAAGTATGTCCAATTCCCAAATGAACTATGCCTAATGTGAAATGGTAGAGGAAAACTAAGCTGTATTTCTTCTGAAGGCTGTGTTCGCTTGTTCACAAATGATGATAACATCAGCTTATTCCTACATTTTTGTGCATGAGAGGTCTGAAACACTTTCTTGCCTCTAAATACCAATTCTACAAAACATAATTTCCACGTGCAAATACTCAGGTTTCCTTATAACTGAAAATATTTTCTGTATTCAAAGCAGGGAGCTGACCTGAGCTTACTCAAAGAGAAATGAAAAAAAAAAAATTTCCTCTGCATACCACTGATTCACAGAATACTGTAAAAAAGGTTTCAACAAATTAACACTTCAGAGACAAGGAAAGTTGATCTGGGAATTTATACTATTTCTGTTAATTTATATAGTTTAATTGAAGTAAAGAGGGGCCAGAGCATGTTATTTAGCTCCTATTTTCCATATACTGCATTTTGTGCTTACAGTCTTTTTCTGGATTCCATGTAACCTTCCTAGATATGTGTACTTTCCTATGTAGTCTTTAGGCAGCTGGACTGCTTTGTATGTTTCAAACCCTTGGGACAGATCATCTGTCAGGGATTTCTCTAATTATTATGCTCCTATCTGCATAAATAAGTGCTGGGGGAGTTGTATATTTCCTACAATGATCCAGCACAACAGTTCCTCTTCTTCACAAGGGGAAATCACAGTGACAGAAAATCTTTAAGTATGGCTGTGGATGTACTACACACTCAGTTGTTAGGGTCTGACAGCATGAAGACTTACCTGTTGGACTGAATTTTAGGTCCTGGGAGAAACACTTTGGAAGACAAAGTAGTCCTAAAATGCATGTGTTTTTCTCATAGAGTTTTAATCAACAAAGATAACTAAAACAGTTTGTTTACCTATTAAATTACCTATTAAATTTTTGCTCTGAATAACCCATCTGAAATGACAGATGGTGATTAAGGGTGCATTTGTGAGTAAAAATATAATGGGGTAGTGATATACTTCACCCTTGCTTTTTTCCCACTGGGCAGTCTTTATATCCTCTTCTGCTTTATAAACCTGAATGTCTCCTACATCAAATTTAGAACTTCATGTAACTACAGAAACATAAAAGTGACAGCCATGAATTGTATGGTAATGGTGTTTTGCTTAGAGGTTTGGTGAGGCTGCACCTCAAGTACTGTGTTCAGTTTTGGGCCCCTCACTACAAGTAAGACACCAAGGCCCTGGAGTGTGACCAGAGGAGGGCAACAAAACTGGTGAGGGTCTGCAGTGCAAGTCATATGAGAAGAGGCTGAAGGAGCTGGGATTACTCAGAAGAAGAGGAGGCTTGGGGGTGACCTTCTTGCTCTCTACAACTACCTGAAGGGAGGTTGTAGTGAGGTGGGGGTCAGCCTCTTCTCCCGTGTGACTAGCAATAGGACTAGAGGCAATGGCCTCAAGTTGCACCAGGAGAGATTCAGGTTGGACATTAGGAAATACTTCTTGGAGAGAATAGTCAGATACTGGAATGGGCTGCTCAGGGAGGTGATGGAGTCACAGTCCCTGGAGGTGTTCAAGAAATGTTTTGGTGTTATGCTGAGGGACATGGGTTAGTGGGAAATACTGGTGATATGTGGATGGTTGGACAGGATGATCTTGGAGGTCTTTTCCAACCTTGGTGATTCTATGATTCTACGAGCTGATAATAGGAATAATAGAAAACTTAAGGAATGATTTCCAGGAAACGTGTATCTATAACACAGAACTAGAATATTCCAGTTATAATCCTGTCCTATCAATGTTTTTATAGACTTAGACTATGTGAATGCATGTGTGTGCATGTGTGCATGGTTATGCATAACTAAATCCTAAAATCAGATACTAGTGATTGCTATGAAAGTTAGTTTTAGAAAGACAGCACTCTTTTTTTTTTTTTTTTTTTTAAGAGCTCATTTTTAGCAGAAGTTTTCCTAACTCAGAATTGTAGACTTCAGGAAAGCCAAGTGTCAAAAATTCAGCATGCATGACCATGGCTCATCTGGATTCTTTAATATACAGACTGTAATTGAGCCAGGAGCCCCTTCCAAGTGTCAGTCAGTCATTTAGAAACTGCTGTATCACATAATTCCAGGCACTGGTCATATCCAGTCAGCATCTATAGTGATGAGTGGGAACAGACAAAATAAGGACTGGAGAGTGAAGAATATGGATGGAAAAGAAAGCAATATATTTGGCCATAAAAAGAATTAAGAATAGGAGAGCTTCCAGAAAAGGATAAACAGAAGGGTAAGAGAGAGAGATAACCGGGGGGAGAGGGAGAGAAATAAGAAAAATAGAAAAGGAAATTAATAATTTACAAATAATTTGCAAATCTTCAAATTACCTCAGGAATTTTGTGAAGTGTATGATCACTTTTAACATCATGGAAAATTGACTATTTAATTTCTAAATATTGTTAATGGAACAGATATCTTGTCTGTGGTACTTGTCATATTTCAGTCCCCACAAAGAAAATTCAATCAAAAAACACATGCATATTTTGAATTTTTGTTGAACTTATGTTCTTTTCATGCTGAACAATACAAATTTAGTATACCAGTACAATTATCAGGATTTCTAATATTTTCTTATTAAACATTTTTGATGAAAGATCAAATTTTCTCTGGAGAAAAGTAATTCTTGAATAATGATCAGTGATTTATTATCAACTTTATCAACTTTAGAAAGTTTTAGTTGAAAATTTGGGTAAGTTTTGAATAATTCCCTACATAAAAATGCAATCAAACATTTTTCCTTAGTTTTAATTGTCAGGAATATCTCTCTGCCTACATGATTTTGCTTCATCTATAACGGGTAATTCAAGATGCTTACTTCAAGTTAACATGCTGTTTTAATAAGAAGTGGTTTAGCTAAACTGCATAAAATCCCTGTGTGAATACTATAATGAAAATTAAAAACTGTTGAATTCCATGAGTTTAATTCACTTCCAAAGTAAATCAAGCCAAATCAAATGGAGGTCATTGCAATTTTCTATGATATTGTCCAATCAGAGCTCAATACAGATTTAACAAGTCACTATAAGAACTAATTCAGAATGATTTTTCTGATTGTCTTTTTATAGATAAGCTTGTTGACTTGGTTAGCAATGTCTATCTCTGCAAGATTCCTATGCAGGATATGTACTTTCATTGGCTCAGTTCCCTAATGCCTGTTCAGTAACAACCACAAAATGGTCCACAGGAAGCAAAGTTGTTCCAGGAACATAAAGTTCACTTAGGATACTGATGGATTTTTATACAAGTGCTGGCATCCCAGATTAAGCTAGAGTTCCCTTTTAAAATCTGGAGATTGGTGGTATAGAGGCTTAATGTAATCTTAAAAGAAAGAAATGAATTTAGAATACCAAAAATTTTTTGAAATCTTACCTGATAATTTTCAGACTATTTATTCTAAGTGAAGGAAGAATTGAGGAGTCTTACCTCTACATTAATAAATAAATATATAGTAAAATAATTAATTTTCCATTTAATGCCATTTTATGCCTGACCAAGCATTTAAAAGTAGGGAAGTTGTTCTCCTGGGGAAACTATCTACTTTCTATCTTTATTCTCCTTCATTAGAAATATGACAACTAATACATATGCCTCCTTAAGTTTTCTCATAAGTCTATATCTACTTGCAAGTCAAACTGAGTGGTCAAGTGCCTCTGGGTGTAATGCAGGTATATTTCAGATTGCTGATCTTGTGTGTGTTATCTTTGTTAGTCTACTGAGTAACACAGGTTGGATTAGGAAGAAATACAAATGTACGCTAGAGACACATGTAAGAAAAATATGGAAAATTTATTGATGCAGATTTTTTCTTAAGTAGAAAATATCTTCTGGAATATCTCACTGGAAGTTGGAAGGACTGCATTATTTAACAATTATAATAGTAATTATTAGAGAGGATGCAATATATAAATATATACCGGAATGCTCAGTGCAATGTGACTCAGGCCATTGCTGAGTGTGGCAGGAGGAGTAAAGCTGGGCTTGACAAAGACTAGGTCACCAACACTGACCCCTTGGAAGGGGTTCTAAATCTGGAGTGAGGGTTTAGCCACTGCAGGTAGTGCCTTCAGTTGGGTAGAGGTGTGCCTGGAGCAGACAGCAAAGGTAAGAGGCTCTAGGGACATGCCAAGAACATTTGACTCTACATAACACTGCTGTCCCACACCGGTCAGGGTAACCTGCCTTTTCATCACCTTTCTCTGTGCAAAGCCCAGCCCAGGGATAATAACTGAGGGAGCTTGTGAAGATGGCCTCTATACCATCACCAGCCAGGGCCTGCAACTCCCATGAGACACCCAAAACCATTGACTAAACACTTGCCTGGGGTGGTCCACTGCCCCATACATGCAGCTCACACAAACCCTGCACTTGGTACCTCCCATCTCCCTGGACCCCTCTGATACTTGCCCTTGGGTCTGGCTCCTGTTCCTGCTGCCTCAGTTGCTAGCTTCCTCCCACTCAGTCCTGTTGAGTGTCCTTCTTTCCCATCTCCTCTGGACCATGGCTGTGGGTATTGTCAAAATCTTATCCATGCTGAACATGATGAAGCTCATGATGAAGGCCAAGAATCAGATAGATTTGGCCACACAAGACCTCATGAAGCAACAGGAACTGAGTCATGAGATGACTTGGCTGCTGCAAGAGATTGAGCAGAGAAATAAAGATGAGAGCATGCTTGCTGAAAAGCGTGTGCTCCTCTCTACGTGCCAGCACTGGGAATTCTGGGTATTTGCAGAAATCCTTCTTATTCTCTTTGGAATCTACTGGTTGCCCAGACAGAGAAGAGAATTCTTGCAGTGATAGTGAGGCCCTAGCAATGATAAGAGGAGAGAGGAAAAATAGGAAAATAAAGAGGTGGAAGATTATTATGATGAGGAGTTGGAGAAGGAAGAGGAAAAGTGGGAAGAATTAGATCTCAGTAATAAACACCATCTAGTCATTAATAGTAATGACGTAGACAAGTACATGGAGTACCTGTTTGAGAAGCTCCCTGACATACAGAAGATGGTGGAAGGGATGGTGCAGTGGAAATGCTAAGTCATGGCTTGAAACAGTAATTGAGAACATGGTAGGAAGGCAGGGCCAAGTCAGGGGACCACTGGTGCATGCAAAGCACCTGGGTGCCTGGAAGGGTGAGAGCCAGGATCCTCCCCTTCCTGACCTCATTTAAGGGTTGGCAGAGGAAGTAAGAGTATATCTTTAGAGATCCCTGCATACCTTCTGGCCTTCTGAAGGTCAGCAGATTCTTTCCTTTTAGGAATCCAGTAAAACCATTATTATTATTATTTTAAGTCTGACCTGGTTCAGCTGATGATGCTCCTGTGAGGAGTCTTTCAGTAGAGATTCCTACTGCCACCTGAACAGCAACTACCCACCTTGCTAGGAAAGTGGATTTACTTCAGAAGGAAGTGTTAATGTATACAGAATGACAATAAGCCATTCTGCCCTTTTTTTGTTTGGGGAATAGGTTTGTTAGGCAATGCAGTATTTTTCTCCACCTCTTCTGTACAATAAAGAGATTAACTTTGTGCTTGAGGTATATGTAGTAGTAGTTATATCTATGCATAGCTATTTGGCATGTCCTTTTCTTATATGCTCTCTTTTGGGACTGTAATGTAAAAGAGCTTGCATTCAGCTGTGTCTATGTGTAATGTATTCTTTCTCTCTAGCTGACAGGGAGAGAAGTTCGCTAGTGAAGGTGCACACACAGTGCATTCTCTGTGATCACAGGCACAATCTCCTGCCCACACTTACAACAAGTTCACAAAGATACAGACATTTGTCTTCCACCTGTCAGCACCAGATGCGTGGGCTGTGACCCACGGCCCCACTCCCTTTACCAGTCTAGAGCCTGTTCTTGCCTCCCTTATACCAGTTTCCCCCAGTAGGTGGCTTGGGAATACTCTGCTCCTGCCCCATAAGTGGGAGTGGAGGACCCCCACTCTCTCTAACAGTTGGTGTTGTGACCCTGCTGACTCCAGTGGCAGGCACCAGCCTTCACTCACACACATGCAGGATTCACCAGAAGTTGGCTCATAGTCACTGCGGGATACATAGTTGTGTGAATACAGAGAGACAGTAGAGATTTAAGGAGGAAAAACAAGAAGACCGGAAAGATTACATTGCTTAGATGCAGGCCTTGGCCAAACTATTGCTCTAACAGGCCCCATTTTACATGTTTAGCCCCATGACTTCAGTTTTGCGGTGGTGGTTACATTTGTGCATGGACAAGTAGACTAATGATAGCAGCATATATTCTATATTTTTGTATGAGTACTGTGTAAGTAGTCATAATATCCTTAAAACAGTAACTTTGCCTCTATATATGATTGTATATTTTTAGAACTTTTAGTACACTCTAACAAGAAATCAAAAACATTGGTTTAAGATGAGATTAAGTTAGTGATAGCACTGAAAATCTATATCTTTTTTTCCTGAAGTATAATAAAAATTGCCCAGAATTAAATGTGAGGTAGATCACAGTTGCATAACAGTAAATTTTAACAAATAAAAACTAGAGTTTTAAAGCAGTTTTGAGCAAAATGTCCAAATCTTGGTAACTTTGAGTTGGGAGAAATCCAGAGCTGGGCAACAGGGGAGCACTGACTTGCAGCCATTTATCTCAATGCGTGACAGAACGCTACCTTTGTCTTATTCTAGTGCCAATAATTTTCTGTACTGAACCCATAAAATAATGTATTCTGCTCTTCTTGAAGAATAATATGAACTGGAGAGACCCAGAAATTTTCTGAAATTTGGAACAAAACCCATGGTATCTAATGTTTCATTTCTGAAATTTACAGGGATTTCTCTACAAAGTAACTTTGTTTCACAGTGGATCCATGTTTTTTAGAAGACTGGCAATACCCTTCAATTTTATAATGTGAATATGTTTGAGTAGTTTTCAGTGACCTGTTCATTGTTATGTTCAATTTCGTAATAGCATTTGGCACAAATATTGTAAGCAGCTCATGACAGCCAGCAGGTTCTAACTTTCCCCTAGTTGTCCAGTTTGGTTTACTCTGACTTTAGTGGGCTTAAGGCTACCACGTAACTATGTGTCTTTGTCGCTTTACTGAGCATAGACACCAGGGTGTTACAGGGTATTGCCTGATCTGCTTCTAGTGTATCTATGCTGTCCTTCTCAATCAGATTAGACATTCACACCTTTCACTGATATTTCTCAATGAATCCCCAGATTCAATCCCTGGCAGTTACTCTACTTCATATGGTCATGAAATGTCAGTACGAACACTGACTTGCCAAAGGACTTGAGCTGACTAGTTTTGAACAACCTCAAGGGTGAGGTAGGGGCTGCTTCCACTTCCAACGATTTCCAGAACTTACCCCAGAATAATAGAAGCAAGACAAATTTACAGTGAATTGTGCTCATCTGGATTGTATTTATCTTTAATATATCATCTCAGAGTTAAATTTAAAGCTATTACAACTTGAAATTCAGAAGAAAACTATATTTGATCATTCCTATTTCTAGTCCAATAATGAGCATAATCATTCTTGATTTATTTATTTTTTTAATGAAATAACCTTCAGAAGTATTTAATTTTCTTATTTCTTATGTGGAACACAAATGATACCTTACTTCTGTACAGTTTAATAGTAGCTATGTATAAAGAAATACTTAGAAATTTATTAAAGTAACCCTTTTTTTTCCAGTACAGAAACTATGTTGTTTCCTGATCTATGGAATTTATAGGTTTTTCTTAAGCTAAACATTTTAATATTTAAACATAAACACTATAGAATACTATAGTTTTAAATACTGGGATAGGAAATTCAATCATTTCGTGAGTTATTCACAGTTAATTCAATCACATGACTTATTCAGCAAAGTTACAAGTAACAGAAGTGTCCAAATTAAAAAAAAAAAGAAAAAAAAAAAAAGAAAAAAACCCAGACATACTTTTTTAACCAATAGAACTGACATTTAGTTTAACATACTTGTGAAAAG